>PVHP010029475.1:0-22286 GCA_004024765.1 Zapus hudsonius
AGACAGAGTCTCTCTACTGCAGAAGAGGAACAAACAAAGCCCTTTCACTGGTGAAGAATAAGCAGGTGCTGTGCACAGCGAGTTATCATGGGAGCAACACTGCGAGGGCCCCGTGTATGGAGGGAAAGAATGCAGAGCAGGTCTGGGTCAAGCAAGGTGGCAGGACGGACACAGGGATCCTGAGGACAGGACACTTCCTCGTCATTTCAGAAGCTCATCTTTGATTAGGCACTTGTCCTAAGTGGCAGATTTTGGGTGTTTTGCACTAAGCATGGGATCTTGAAAGAACTTTTTACCCTTTCACCGTGTATGCCTGAAGGGGAAAGTTTATTCATGATGTAGTGGTTTCATAAGCCAGAGGTAGAATTGGACAGGGAAGGGCACGTCATGCCTCAAAGCCCTGCCTGGTATTAGGGCCCCTCTTTATGACGACATCCTCACAGACCAGATCCTTTCATGCTGGCGTCCTGGGGATCTCTTTGAAGGCCCTACCTATTCGTCTAGAAGATAATTTGGGAATCTCTTTTGTGCCAAGCAGTGTGCTGGGTGCAAAATTCAGTCAGGTGCATGAAAAAGCATTTTAGATGGAATTCTAACAGACAACTAGACTCAAGAGTTCGGGTGTGGGTAGTTACCTGGGGTGTACCTGAGTGAGCAATGCAGAGAAACAGGCATGTGAGCCAGGAAGGGAAAGGAACCAATCAGAAATGTTTCCTCTAGTGTGAGATGATGGACAGTTAGTACATAATCTCGGCCTGTGGGTAATATGGTCTTTTGTAGTTAATGACACATCTCGCTATCGTAACATGAAGGCAGTCCTAGGAAACATGCAAACCAGCGAGTGTGGCTGTTTCAATGAAATTGTAGAAAAACTTGGCTGCACTTGAGCCGTAGATTTCTGACTCATGACATAGAGGGTCCCTGTCTGGAACTTTTGGATACTACTGAAAACATGCCTCTGTGGATTTGTCCTACAAGACAAGAGTTCAAGAGTTGGTGGATTTATTTGGGAAATCTGCTTGCGAGTGGGGTTGGGGGAGGACTGCCGCTCTCCCTGGTTAATTCTGAGCCTGTCTAGCCTGCTCCAGGAGTACTGGAACATTCCATGACCAGAGAACACCCTCAGGCCAACAGACACTGTCCTCCCACCCGTGTGCCAAACCACCTGCAGGTGACTCCAAGGGTGAAGCTGTGTGGGTGAGACAGCAAGTGAGTCGCTTATGCAGAGCGTCCTACTTCACAGCGGGAGGGATCAAGCACAACCCTCTAAAGCAGGAGATCTCAAGCTATTGAGATTGGAATTTGCCAGGCAGAGACGTGGAGCTCTGGGGTCATGTCCTCTAGCTGGTATTTCTTCGACTCTTACTCCAGGCCAGTGCCGAGTTTCACCTTTTGGATGTATCAATCCAACAGCTCTTTCAGCAGACATCATTTTTTACCATTCTGCACCAGCAGAAATGGAGATCTCAAGACTTTACACAGGTGTTCAGTAAACACACACTCATCGCTTAGCAAACCAGGGGAGCTGGACCTTGCCATTTTGTCCTCGGGATTCACTGTGTGAGATGGGAGCGGGAATGCCGTTTAGATGTGGGGCATCTCCTTCCCAGAAATGTTCTGTCACATAGGCCTGCAAGTTAGGCACTTGAAATCCAGGCGCCCTCTGGAGGCTCAAAGTCTTTCCTGAACTCGGTTTCATCACTGGTGTCTGTGACCACCTCACGTGGGTGTCTCTTTGTCTGCCTGTCCTTAAAAGTACTCTTAGGTTCCAGACATGCCCTGGTCTTCACTTGATTTCCCTGCAAACCCCGTTCCAAATGAGGTCATAGTCACAAGGTTCTGGGATGAGAATTTGAATATGTCATTTGAAGAAACCAATTCAGCTGTCATTCGAGGGACGCGCACAGCTCTCGAGGGGGACTCAAAATCAGGGACGAGCAGTCAACTCTGCCGCGGCTGCCTTTGCGAAGGGCGTTTTCGTCAGGCTCCCCAGTCGTCATGTTTCTCTTTGTGGTTTTCTACCATCATTTATCGACCTCTGAGGTCAGTGACACTCAGCGAGGTGAAGTTTGACTAAAAACGGCAAAATTCACTACTGCCAAACAAGGCCAACTTCCTCTTCTAGATCTTTCATTATATACCTGGCCTTCTTGTCTTACCACTCAGGTTTTCAATGTTAAATATGCTTGTTCCCAAGTTAAAAAGTCCTAAGGCCTGAGTGCTTAGTTCCCTCCGAGCTTCTTATGTTGAAACCCTAGCGCCCAGTGTCGTGTCATTTGAATGTGGGCTTTTGGAGGAGGTGACAAGATCATGAAGCCAGATTTCCTAAAAGGAGACTAGAGCCCTTGTGAGAAGAAACGTGAGAAGATTTGCCCTTTCCTTCTCTGCTCTCTACAAATAGAAGAAATCTTCATAGAAAGCCGGCCATGCTGACACTCTGACCTTGGCCATCACAGACTCAAGAAATAACTTTTGGCTACAGGAGTCACCCAGCTCATAGGAATTTGTTTTGGCAGCTAGACTAAGGTGGATGGTCTGACTCCAGTTGAGTTTGGGCAGGCTCTCACGGTCTTCTCCCTCTGTGGAAGTCAGGCTCTTCGCACACCCAGGCCCTGAAAGCTTTCCTTACAACAGCATTTACAGAAATGCTTTACTCAGGCACAGGTTCAGAGATGTCAGCAGCTGTGAATTTGGGATTAATTGCTTCCTGACAAAACTAGCCTTTGATGGGCCATGGCTCAGGGACCATGTGGATTAGTCAGGTAAACACACTTCCTTTTTTCTGGGCTTTGAAATCCAGGTGATAGGAGACTGTGGAGAAAATAACCTGGTTGGTGGCCAGAAATTGGAGTGTTTATTGTAGGCAGGAGGCCTAATGAAGTGTGGGAAGCTTTAAAGATGTTTTAAAATCATATTTTCTTTGTCATGGCTCTAACCCAGAATATATATTCCTAAGAACTCAGTCTTTATAGGTTTGTTTGTTTTCCGAGATAGGGTCCTCACTCTAGACCAGGCTGACCTGTAGTCTCAGGGTGGCCTCAAACTCACAGCCATCCTTCTACCTCTGCTCCCCAAATTCTGGGATTAAAGTAGCGAGCCACCAAGCCTGGCTTCTTTATAGTTTTGCCCACTTAGATTTAAATTCCTCCTTCACCTTTCTTTTCTGTGACCTTGGAGAAATGATTTAACTTCTCTGAGTGTCTTTGATCTATTATGTGGGTATGACAGGGGAACTTACCTTACTGTGAAAGGCGCCTGTAATGCTTGTGAAATGTTGAGCAGGCCATCCAGCAGGTAGGTACAGCTAATAAATGGTTGTTATTACTGAGTTTTCAACTAATCATTATTGTCTCATGAGCCTTGTAGGTGACAAGAACAGAAACTAAGGGATATCAGCACCAATTGTGTGCCAGGTGTTAGGTAAGCAATACCACGCTCAGAATCTCTTTGATAGTTTTAACAAACATGTAGGGTAGGCACCAAGACCTCAACTCTGGAGATGAGGAAGCTGGGGCCAGCTGAATCACTACCAGAGAATCTGGCTCTCATCATAGAAATAGCTACCTACAGAGTGTTACGAGGATTTGTAACAACCAAAGTTAGGTGCCCAGAGCAAAGAGAACAAGCAACAATGTCTAATGCCTTCTGTCAAAACTACACCTCTCAGCCTACTCCAGTTTAACTCAGCCCTTAGCCCTCCTAAGAAATAAACGAGTCCATGACTAGCATCCACTCAATGGCAATGGGCAAAAAGCTTCAAATCTGAGGAGTAGAATTTGGTAAGAAGGGGATATACTGCTTGAACCAAAATGCCAGGCTTAGGACTAGAGATTGAAATACTATTTGAAAAAACTCCACATTTAAGTAAGCCTCATATGTCACTTATGAACTTTTGGCTTAATCCTTAATGAGCTAAACCCCCTCCTCATCATTTCCCGTCTTTGCTTTATTCCCAGCGATGTTAGTGTATAGGATGAACACACTGCATATTCATATTGGTATTTGTCCCAGTCAGCATTCTCAGGCCCATGTTTGTTACCTGTCCACCCCTATCCTAACTGCTCTTCCTGGCTGCCTGTCTCAGAGCATGTCAACATCATGTGTCCAGTCAGCAAGCCTGAGGCCCATAGTCACCAGGTCCTGGGTGGGGGTTCTGTCTCCTCTGCATCTTTCTACCTGCTCTGTACTCTGCACTCATGTCTGCTTCATAGTTTCTCCCTTAGCTTGATGCCCATCTGGCCCAGTTTCGCCTGGCACAGATGAGCATCCTAGATTACTGGTTTGCTCATTTGCTTTCCAGCTTGGTGTTTTCGAGGCACTTTGTTCACCAGGGCACTGAGGACTGGGCTATTTTCTTCCAGTGGGACTTGAGGTGGGGTCTTTGGTAGGAAGCTCAGGGTGAGGTCCTGATCTGATAGGTCTTTATAAGTAAAGACACCAGAAAGTTCACTTTCTCTGTCATGCTAGGATACTGTAAGAAGGGGGCTATTTGTAAGCCAGGAAAAGAGTCATTTCAGAAACTGACCCTTCCTGACCTTGATTGTCTAGCCTCCCTGACCTTGAGAGAAAATATTATTATTTTTGGTTGACTTAGCTTTTTGTATTTTGTCTTAGCAATGTAAAAAGAATAACTCAATGAGGTAAATCATAAAAATAAAGTCATATTTAATTGTCCCTACCTGACAGGCTGCCCCTCGTCCTGTGCGCTGCCCGCTCACTGCAGTTCCTGGCACAACACACCGTGCATGTCCCCTGTCCTTCCCTTTGCTTTGGTCTCTCACGGCGTCCTGTAGTGGATGTGGTTAAAAGTCTACTCTGTGTCCCTGGGTACTTGTCTGGAGCCCAATTCACCACAATACAATGCAATGTTCCTTATCCTATCTACACCTCCCACGACAAACTGAAAGGGACAGAGAGCTTCTGTCTCACTCTAGTATCTTGATCTAGCTTGGATCTTAAATATCCCTCCAAGGTGGCTGTGTTAAAGGTGTGGTCTCCAGCTCCGTGATTTTGAGAGGTGGAATCCAAATCTTGGGAGGCGAGTGGGGCTGCGTGAAGGGGAGAGCAGGGGCCAGACCCTTCTTCCTCTCTACTTCGGTTGACCACTGGATGACCGGTTTTGCTTCGCCATGTATGTCAAATATGACAGCTACCTTGCCACAGGTCCAATGAAACAACATATTTCATTGACCACACACTGGAGCCTCTGAAACCATGAATCAAACTACGTCTGTTCTCTTTTATGGGGGAGGGCGGAGGGAGGTGCTGTGGATCAAACCCAGGGTCTTGTCTAATGCTGATGTGCTATCACTAAAGTACATACCCAGGTCACCTGTATTTCTGATAATTTGATTACCTCAGACATTTTTTAGAGTGTGAAAGCCCATTAACACACATCTGTGTTGTATCTGTAGAACTTGGAACAGATCTTGACCTTGCATGTTTGGCAGAGTGTGTTTCAAATGCATGAATCAGTGCAAAAATAGTGCATTAGGCAACACTTTCCTTTGCCCTTAGAGTGAATCCTCTGATCTCTCCATCCTCCTTTACATCACAGAAGCTGTTGGTCTACTCCACGCTGGCACAGAGGGATTGTTTGTTTGTTTTGTGAGGTAGAGTCCTACTCTAGCCCAGGCTGACCTGAAAAGCACATTATAGTCCCAGCTGGCCTCAAGTTCGCAGCAATCCTCCTACCTCTGCCTTCTGGGTGCTGGGAAAGGCATTTCGTGTATTCGGTTTGCTTCTCCTCAAATGTGTCCCTTGCTCTGACCAATCTTCCACAGTCAGTAGGTGCTCATGTTCACTTGTGGCCAAATGGCTCCCCATGACAGGTTTTCTTGACCCTCTCTTCACACAGCTTTTTCCGCCCGTTTCTAAATACTTGCTTCAATGTGCTCCAGCGTTCCTGTGTGATAACAGAGTCCGAGTTGAGCTTCCAAAATGGAGCAATGAGTCCCCAAGAGCGGGGAGGCTTTGTCCATTTGTTTGTTTGTTTTCGGCTCTGGTCCCCCAGGGCTTAGACCAGTGCAGTGCACAAAGCAGCGCTCGTGCGATGCTGTGAGCAGGGAGGTGACTGGCAGCTGCAGATACAAACCCGATTTCACGTTTGCTTATCTAATAATACAAAAGCATAAACCAGACCTTCCCCCAGTGGTTTAACCCTCACATTCCTGCTTTCTACCCACGACAGGATAAGAGCTTGTGTTCATGCTGTGGAGAAGTAAGCTTAGACGTGAATGGTATTTGCAGAGATGCAAAGCCCTGCAGGTCTCTGAGGTGGGGGACCCCATGGAGGCCTCTGTTGGAGCTCTAGTTTGATTCTGAATGCCCCTGACAGGCTCACGTATTTGAATGCCTGTCTCCAGATGGTGGCACTCTTCTAGGAGGCCATGAAATCTTCAGGATGGGAGCCTAGTTGGCAGAGGTAGATCAGTAGGGGCAGGCCTTGGAAAGTTCTGGCCACTTTGAGGGTTCTGGCCAGTGTCTGCTTCCTGTTCTGCCACCACTTGATGCTCCTGCTCCAAAGACCAGGTTCCTGTATCCGTGTCTTCCCTGTCACGAGGGGCTGAAATCCTTCCAAAAGCAAGAGTGAAGATGAACCGTCCCTCTGCTGAGCTCTGTCTGTCATGCTTTTCTTCATAGCAACAAGAAAATTACCTAACACAACCAGGAAGATTAAGTTGGGAGTTTTACCCAGAGTTATCTATAGAAAGAGTTGATACATAAGGGGGGGGGGGAACCAAGAGAAGATCTGTAGTCCATCAGTGGTAGATTTTGAAACCATTATAATTTAGTGAATAAAAGCCTTGGTTCTAGAATTTAGAATCTTGGTTTGAGGCCCGACCACCTCTTACTGGCAGCGTGACTCCAGGAAATCTGGTTACTGCTCTGTGTATGTTGGAAGGGAGGCTAGAAGTAGTTCCCACCTCACCAACTTGCTCTGATGATTGAATGTTTTACACTTACCACAAAACCTGGCGCATAGGTATATGGAAGGCATGAGAAAGGCCACTGCTGCTATAAATGCTGTACCTTTCCTGCCTCCCTTCATCTAGGGCAAGAAGGAGAAGTGGCCTTCCTTATCAGAGTAATATTGAAAGCCTTGTGCTCTTCTCAGCTCCTGCAGAATCAGCTTTGCCTGACTCAGAGCTGCTGTGGTTAGTTCTGACCGGTGTGGATTTCAGTGTCAGGAGGCCCGAGCTAGGCTCTCAGAGATATCATGGTCACATTTTGAACAATCTGCCTGCCTCCTTTGTTTTCTGTTTTCTTCTCTACTTATTTGAATCTCAGTCATAGTGACTGTTTCTTGGTTGCCTCTTCTTTAATTTGAGGTCAAATTTAAATTGAGTAGAAACATAGGAGAAATGAACAGCAGGATGTAGTGTTAAGAACAGAAAAATCATGCTGACAAAAATAAGAAGAATGAAAACAGAAACATCATGTCCTTTGGGAAGGTCATCCAACCGTGAGCACACCCAGGCCTTGGACGCAGAGAGGCTCTTCGTAGTGCTGCACTTAGCTCAGAATCCCTGCAGTGACCCACACCCACGTGTATGGCATGTTTGTCTTCAGCAGTGACACACACCCACATGGAGGCATGTATGTGTTCATCAGTGACACACACCCACATGGAGGCATGTATGTGTTCATCAGTGACCCACATCCGCATGGAGGCATGCTTTCAGAGTTCAAACATTTGGCACACAGCAAGCAGAAAGACAACACTAAGCACCCAGGTCCCTGGGTTAGAGACAAGTACAGTTGACAGAGCTACACAAACCAAACAGCCGTTCACCAGGGAAGGAAAAATTATGGATACAACTTAGGCTTTGTATGGCCTAAGCTATTTAACCCAACTGTTTAAGGTAATTTATTAGCTAAACTAGGATACATTGCATAGGAAAGACTGGGAGTATGTGCCTGAAACCAAGAGGGCTCACCAAGTAAGGAAGACTGGCTTGGTGTGTGAGTGTCATAATAGCAACCAACAGATTTGGCGAAATGGGATCATAATGAAGTCTGGACCAAATCCATGACTCTTCTCCAGGAAATCTGCTAAATCAGCAATAAATGGTGGATCACCGTTTATTAGTTTGGTGCTTTGGGATGAATAATTTTATGTAAGTCATCACTTGCTGGAAGAAGTTTATATACCCCTTTTCCCATAATGTGGTTCAGATGGGGCCTGCATGTGTTGAAGAATGCACACAGGTTTGGGTCTACAAGTGGGCAGGCCCCACACGGCATTCATCCGGGTAACTTGCAAGCAGTCTGGCAAAGTCAACCGAGTAGATGGATCATCCTCTGGACTACACAGTGTCTTCTTTACAATCCTAACTCAACATTAAATCCCAATACCCTAACTGTTTTAACAAACTACAATGAATATCTTGATTCACATGTGTGTCCACATCTGTGTGGATTGTCTGTAGACTAAATGTTCATAGGTAAATTCTATAAATTTAAGTGTGAATCTAATAATAAATTTGTTCACTTTTACTAAACTTCACGCTGCTCTCATGTCCACCTGGTTTTCATATCAGTATAACCTACACTCCACTGTGTGGTGTAGAAGTATCTAAAAGTCTCCATGACCAGGGCCACGTTGTCCAGGTTTAGTGATACTGCTGACTGTGGCTGTTACCAGGTTAATGGTCAGAAAAGGGCAGGGCACAACTGAGCCTTTGTGAACACTTAGCAGGTTTAATTCAGTCTCATGCTGGGAGCATATGTAGCCCAGCAATTAGGAGATGAGGTCTAATAATGAAATAAGAATGCGGCCAGTCCTTTAGCCAACATGCTCTATTCCAGGCAGTGATAATACAGTGGATTTTATAAGGTTTATCTAACCCATACTGATTGTATCATTGATTGTTATTAGCAGCTACAAGGTTACCTTTGAAGAACTGGAATCCTTGAACCAGGACGCAAGTTCTTGCCTCTCTGCACCAAGGACTCTTCAAAGGTCACCTTGGCCTTGTACAAATACAGGCAAGGCACTGCTCCTTCTAGAGATTTTGTTTCCTCACCTGTTTAATTGGAATAATTATCTGAGATTTCATTATTAGCTGTAACTATGAAATAAGATGAATGTGTTAAATATATGGCACTTAGTAAATATTCATGTCCAAGGGGTTGTTATGGGGTGAAATGAAATCACAAAAAATAAAATGTGTGGAGTGCTTAGAGCTGTCCCCACCATGTGACACAATTCCTTAATTGTTAGATAACATAATTCACACCTATAATGAATGCTTCTTACATGTTAGGCATTATGGCAGGAAACAGGAGAGAAAGGTTGGGTCCAGAATTAACACCCTGTTCCCTATCAGAGGTTGTTTGTTGAGACAGGGTCTCACTCTAGCTCAGGCTCCCCTTAACTCACTGCATAGATCAGAATTTTTTTTAAACTCAGGTGATCCTTCTAGCTCAGCCTTCTAAATGCTGGGATTAAAGATGTGAGCCACTGCTTTAAGCGCTGTTAAGAGTTTTTAAACAATTAGCATGTGGGCAAAAAGAATCATAAAAAGATGAAAATGCTAAACTTCCTATCAAGTTTTTGATACTGATAGATACGTACTTGTGTGAGAGAGATAAAAATGACATTGGTAGCCCACGACTTCTTGTGTAGGTCTTGATGCCCAGACACCCTTGTTGCTCGTGGTCCTCTCTAGTGCTGGTGGGGAAAGTCACCACATCCTCAGGGCCTGGGCTCCTACAGATGATCTCCACCCAGTGGGTTGCCATCATTCAGGTGAGTGATAATGCCTAAGACCGATGGAAAAGGTGGGCCAAGAGACAGAGCATGTAAAAGTGGCCTTTTCATCAGTTTCATCAGTGGAATGAGACTATTTAATAATGTGAAATCAAGAAAGAAGTTTAGTATGTTCTCAGAAAACACAGTAATATCAAAATTTGCCTTAATTCATGAAGAATTTCTTATAAATGTGGTTTCAAGTTTAATTTACATTAATCCTTTAAGCCAAATGAAAAGAAACGACATATTGAATTCTCCTAATTTCTAGAACTGTATGTGCATTCCCTCAAGTGGCCTCACCTCCTCAAGATCAAGGTCAGGACTTTTGTGAATTAACATTTCACAAGTGACTACATGACCGAGAGACACAAGATCTCAACAGTGAAGCAGACCTAAAACTCCCCCACCATGACTCAGGGTCCTGAGTGGAAGAGGCGTACAGAGATTGTAAGAGCCAAGGTGGGGGAGAAAAACTGGCTACCTCTCATACAATCCATAACCCCCTATCCCATGGACTGGTCCAGCAATCTCACTGAGGAGGGTCTCCTGCGGGATGGGGACAGGGAGGAGGAAAATGGGGATACCATCACAAGACTTGCTCATACATTGTATCTAATTATTGACAATAAACATGAAAAAAATAACCCTCCAAGTGACTGAATTTCAGTAAATGTTCTTTCCACAGTAAGCACTGTAACTCACATGTTTGGTTTCCAATTACTTCATTAATTTTTTTTTGTAGTAAGAACACATAAGATCTCTTCTAAAACTTTTTTTTCATAAATCAGATGTATGCAATTTTATTTCAAAGATGATCTAATATGGGAATTTGATCAAAATAAGCTGAAACATGGTGTTTTTCAAATAATGTGCTTATAATTGGTTTTTAATACATTTCAAAACACGCCTTTTGAAGTAGCAAAATTAAATCACTGGAAGAATTATAAATTTGAAAGAAAGCCCTGATAATTTTTTATCAAGAAATCTGTATTTTTAGAAAACCAAAATCACATTAAGATTGTAGACAATAGGTTTTATTCCTAAAAACAAGCAGGGTAGGAAGTTTAGGATTTTGAAGTGGTTTTTTTATGTAAAACTTTTATTTATACAGCATTTAAGTGTATGATATTGTTGACTATGGTATAATGTACAAAAGATCTTTACTGAAACTTGATAACTGTTTACTGGTTCACCAATTGTCCCTCTCTCAAGCCTCTGCAAACCGCCTGGAGTAGTTTGGATATATGTTCCCACTAGACCCAGGGGTTCTATTAAAGCTTACACCTTGGATTTCCAGAGTCCTCGCTGGAAGAGGTGTAACCGTGTGCAGATCCTGGGGTCCAGCCCTAAGATGTGTTTGGGGATAGGTGTGATTTCCAGCCTAAATGTATGCAGAGCAGTCTGAGCTCTGCATGGTCCCCTTCTGTTTGCTGTCTCTGTGTGCTTGCTTGTGGTGCTGGCTAGTGGTGTCTCTATGTGCTTGGATTGATAAATGGTCTGGGTCCGTGGGTTAGTGGGGAAGTTGCAGCGTGCATCAACTCCCTGTTCGTCCACGGAGCTGGGTGAGCAGAGGCTTGGAATAGCTGTGAGCCATCGGGCATAGTCACCCAGGAGAACGCGGCAGTGGGCAGTTCTCGTTTATTGTATAGAGAGCAATTGTTTATATAGAGGAAAGGCAGAGGTAGAAGCATAGGAAACAAGGGGATTGGTAGGGGCAAGATCTGTGAGCATCTCATGAGTTTGATTGGTAGGGGCCAGTATCCTTTGGATGCCTATTTTGCATAGATAAATTGAGGGGCCTATGTGACTCTATACGTGTATACAGACATGTATAGAATGGTGATGTCAGCAGAGGAAGTGTAGCCTTATTGTTTAGGTTTGTTATTGCAGCTGGACTAAGTTTAGGCCTTGAATTGCCTGCTTATCTCAGGGCACAGCTGTGGCCTGCCTGGGGGCTGGAGTGTCCAGGATTCTGCTAAGATTTATAGGGGCCCTCAGACTTTGCCTCAACTTCCTTATCAGAAGGAGACAGTCCCAGAAGCCTGCCAGACTCAGAAAAACCCTACATCCTCCATGCCCCTTAGCAGGGTCCCACAAAATGGGAGCCAGCTTCCTCCACTATTGATAGAACTTCCCCTTGGATCTGTAAGCTTCATGTAAACTATGTCTGATTTGTATGTTCATCCCAGTAACATGAAGCTGACTTCAAAACCACCATTCTCCTCTTTCATACAAGTCTGACTACTTTAGAATATGCATGAAATTACTCAGCATTTCTGTGACTGGCTTAATTCACTTATCACAATATCTTGAAAGTTCTTCTATGATGTCACATAATTTCATTTTTAAAGAAAATGTTGAGGCAGGATTTGGGGTCAAAAAGGGACTCCCAGATTTGTAAGTCCTGATTTTTGGGTTCTTATCTACTTTTTAATAAAGAATTAATTTTTAAAAAGAATCAAAAAAGATAAATTGTGAATCATTGAGTTTAGGGAAAATCATAAAGTATGAGGTTTATTTAGGGAAATTGATACCTAAGAAAAGGTTGGAAAAATATTGCACATAGAAGACAGGACCTAGAAACCTCTTCAAACAACAGACCAGAAAGAATTATAAAATAGTGAAGGACTCAGAGATTAAAGAAAAGTCAAAGTGAGATGGCTCCCCTAAGCATGACTGACAGAAATGTACCTAAGTCCCTTCCTAGTCTGGCCGGGAAGGAGGGACAGACACACTTGGGTGTTCAGGCAAGGACAAAGGGCAAAAAAGGGGAGGGCTGAGCCACGTGGGTAACCTCCATTATATGGATCAGACATCTAATCAGGGTGAGCCTCTTCAGGCTCAGGCTTATAAGCATAGACCTGATTGGTTCAGAGTCAGTATGGGCCAAGATCTGACTGGCTCATGGATTCAGAGGGCTGACCTAAAGAGGCGAAATTGAAAAAGAAGCAGGAAGTTTCTGCTGGGGGTGTCACTGGCTGCCATCTAGGAGAGGCAGGATCAGACTCAAGTTTCCGTTTTGCTAAGACAGACAGAATGACACCTCCATGTTCCCTCTTGGGGCTTCTGTCCCTAACTACCTACCTGAAGAAAGCTGGCTTTTTCTTATCTCCTTCAGTACAATATTCCTTTATATGTAATTTACCACGTTTCCCTTCTCCATTCATCAAACCATGAAATTTATGTTTCCACATCTTTACTAATTTGGTCCTCAGCTACAATAAACTTGAGAGTGTTAGCAACTCTTAGAAATTTTCATTTCAGCTCTTTATGGCGAATACCCAGGGGTATGATCACTGGGTCATATTGGTAATTTTGGGGTTTCTCTGCCAGTGCACTAGTATATGCCAGCACACCAATAATTTTGGGGTGTTCCTGGATTCTTTTGTTATGGATTTAAAGAAGTGAAATCCACAGATTTAGGTTTAGGGAGATTTTAGATTAAGAGAGGGAAAGAGGAAGAAAGAGTGAAGAGTTCCTGCCCTCACAAAGGCAGGACAGAGAAAGCCAATCTGGAGACACATACTGGGGTCATTTATAAATTCTAAGTAGTGCTGAGCCAGCAAGTTCTTATGCCAAGTGTTGAGGGCTGAGTTAACCAACCACAATGCCAAGATCAAGTTTAATCCTTTTAGGAATCTTAATTCTACAAAAGAGGAACTCCTTCCTAGGGAGGGATTCCTGTTGTTTATGGAGAAACAGACCCAGTGAACTCGTTTTAGGCAAAAGGTAAGCAGAAGCAAGATCCTCCTCTAATCTCCACCAAGGTGAAGACTGAGGACATTCTCTACTCTTACTTTTGGGTCTGGATGGGGGGGTGCGTACCTTAAACTGCCTCAGTGTGTTATTAACCATATGCCATTTACATTTGTTTGTAATTCCCTTGTTTAATTTTTCCAGTCTTTTCACAGAACTTCCCAGAATTTAAAAATATTAGAAAAAACACACAGAGATTGATGGATGCATGTGTTCCAAAGGCAGGTCTACCCCTGCAAGTGCGAGCCCCTTCATTTCCCATTACTTGGTCCTTTGGCCTGCAGTGCTCCCTGGCTTGAAGCTCCTTAGCCCACTAATCTTACTAAAGCCGTGGTAGTTTTGCAGAGTTTAACAGATCCCTCACAGAACCCCGTCAAGCCAACGAGCCTTCCCTCCTCTCTCATCATGCACACTGGCACAATCTCATATGCAGTTTTCAAAGGCTGTATATTCTGCCGAATCTGTCCCTGTTCTTTCTCCATCTTCAGTGTTCTCTTTGACTCTCTGCTCCTCATCCCTTATGTTCTGTTTTTAATGTCAGCTCTTCCTTGAAACCTCCAAAAAGCAGTCACTGTGGGAAGAGAAATGTCCTGGGAATCTGAAATGCTGCTTGCATGGTTTGCCTCTGCCACTTCCTTGCTCTGGGATCTTGGATAATTTACTCTTCTTTCTTCCTTTTTCCTTCTTTTCTGATGCAGGATTTTGGAGTTCAGATATATTTGGTCCTTATCTGATTTTAGAAAAGAATTGATAAAAAAGACTATGAGAGGGTAAATTATGAATTATGAATTTTATTGTAGGAGGATTATGATTCAGAGAGAACAGAAAAAAGACTCAAGTGAAGGAGCATTCTCATCCTTTCCTGGCTGGAGAGGGAGCGGGGAGGGAGATAGAGAAAGTCTCCATCACAGAGAAATGCCAGGGAAAAGGCTCTGGAGGAGGCACATACACCCTCACATGGAAGGCCAAGCAGAACAACAACAACAAAATCCCCTTCACATAAAAGACCAGCTGGTCCCCATAAGATTTTGCCATGATCCCAGTTGCAGGTAAGGGTTCCTTGTCACTGAACGGATCTCCTAGCCAATCTGAACGCCGTTGATTACCCACCCAGGTTTGGCACCACTTTAGCACAGTGAGCACTTCTTGACTTGCTGGTGACTTCCCTATAGCAGTGTGTTCAGCATTCTGGTGACATCACTCCAAGGGGAAATTCCCACCACCAGAGAACTACAGAGAGGCTACAACTATTAGAATCTTGACAAATTCGCAGTGTTGTCTCATGTACCTATACTGATCTCACTCTCCACTGGAGATTCGGTTTGTATTTTTCAGAAGGCAGTGAGAGAACCATGGTCAACCCAATTCCATCAACAAACCATGGGAAGATGGCTGACATCCTGGCAAGAGATGAACTACCCCTGGCCTATCATGTAAGCCCCAGATGAAACCTATGAGGAAGTGATGTGATAAACAAGAGACCTATCACCACAGCAAGTCAGATAACCCAGGAAAGGCCAATGGAGACAGACACCAACTATTCCCAACACAACCCAAAGCAGAAGTCCAGAGACACTTAAGACCTCAACAATAAAGCAGACTCAAAACTCACCCACCATGACTTGGGGAACTAAGTGGAAGAGGCGGGCGGAAAGAATGGAAGAGCCATGGTGAGGGAGAATATCCAGAGACATTGCCCCCCTCAGCAACAACACACAAAGGGGGGAAATACTGGCTACCTCTTGTGCAATTCATAACCCCCTATCCCATGGACTGATCCAGTATGCCCACTGAGGAGACTCCCCAGTGGATTGGGGACAGGGAGGAGGGAAATGGAGGTACCATCATAAAATTTGCTCCTACAATGTATCTAATTATGGATCATAAAGAAATTTTTTAAAAAGAACAGCTGGTTGTAGTGTGCACTCCAGTGGGATATTGCTGAAGAGTGGCAGCAGGAGGATCAGGAGTTCTAGGCCAGCCTGGGCTACACATTTCCCTAGTCGCTCAGCTCTTTCCTGGGGCCTGTCCCAGTCCCAAGCATCTCTCCTGGGGCCTGGGTGTGGGTCTCTCCTAGGGCCTCCTGAACACCCCACCCATTGCTCTCTCCTCAAGCCACCTGCTGGCTGCTGCAGCTTCTATGCTCCTGTCCAGAGGTGTCTAGAGCGACATCCCAATGGCAGAGTTTGGAAACCCATAGAAGAGAAGATGGTGGTCATGTAGCCACGCCAGGACTCCCCGGGTAGAAATCCAGCTCCAGCTCCTGCAGGAAATCACCTGCAGCCTGGACTTTGGGAGAGAGGCGGCTCTAGCTACAGCTCCAGAGTTTGGCCAGGAAGAGCTCACTGTCTGAGTCACAAGACAAATGTAGAAGCTTCACAAAGACAAGCCTCGAGGTGTGCTGTATATGGGGGCTGGGGCCTTAGGGTGTTTGGGCACGGGGCACTCCAGGAGGGCGAGGTGCAGGACCTAGCGCTGTCAGTGAGTTTGGGGCGTGCGCACTCCAGGTTGGTGAAGTTTGGCATGTTTGGGACCAAAGCTCTAGGGGCGCCAGTGAGGGTCCCCAGTCTTGAGCACTCAGGAGCCAATGTACTTTGGCGTGGGAGCTCCAAACCGGTGAAGAGTGTCGGGGACAGGGTGCTCCGGGTGGGAGAGGTGCTTGAGGAGCTTGAGCCTCGTGCTGTCACTGTGCTTGCAGCCTGTGCGCACCTAACTGGTGAGGGGCAAGGTTGGGGGTTGGTGCGCCCCAAGCTGGTGAGGTTTTTGCAGAGTTTACAGTTTAGCAGAACCCCACCAAGCTAATGAGTCTTTCCCTCCTCTCTAGTCATTCGCACTGGCACAATTATTGTATGTACTTATCAAGGGCTGTATATTCTGCCAAATCTGCCCTGTTCTTTCTCCATCTTCAGTGCTTGGTGCATTTGGAGCTCAAGGGGCGGCCAGCAAAACAGGTGCCTGTGCACCCCAGGGGAGGTGACCTGCAAGCACGGGGCCTGAGCACTCAGGGCACCATTGAACTTAGGCCTGTGTGCTTCGGACAGGTGAGGAAAGGGGCATGCCCGGGGTCTGTGCTCTGGGGTTGCCAGTGTGAGTGAGGCCTGAGAAACCCAGGGTGTTTGGGCCAGGAGTGTGTGCAAGGCAATGAAAGGCACAGTGACTTTGAGTCCTGTGTTTGGGGCCGCCAGTGGGTTAGGTGTCTACACGCCTATTGTAGAGGGGTGTGAACTGTTTGGAGCCTGTGCACCCGCTCTGTGCTGCCCCAAACCAAACACATCTCACACCAGCCACCAACCCAGAGTAGCAGACACACATCACCTCCACAACATCCGCACCTGCGCTATCCCACGCCAACCAAGCTCAAACCTGAAACTTTTACACCCCTACAAACCTCCTACGCACAACACCCCACAGTCAGGATATGATGGGGAAGAGGAGCAAGTAGGACTGCTCTGAACCTCCTGATCCCCAGTGGCAAGACAGTGGTGACTACAGCCAGAGACGATTTCTGACCTCTAAGGCATCTCGCATGCCAGCCACCAGCCCAGAACTGCCAGCACACCGTAACCTCTGCAGCCCAGGCATCTGTGGTTGCAGTGCCCAACCCAACCGGAACCCAAAACAGAACACTCACTGCCCGTGGCAATGCAAATTTGTACAACCACCATGGAAAGCAGTGTGGAAAATCCTGAAAAAGATGCATATAGAGCTACCAGTGGACCCAGCTATCCCTCTACTGGGCATCTACTCTCATGATTCCTCGCTTCTGCACAGAGACATTTGCTCAACCATGTTTATAGTGGCCCAATTCACAATAGAATTGGAATCAACCCAAATGCCCATCACTGGATGAATGGCTATCAAAGTTGTGGTACATATACACTATGGAATTCTACTGAGATGAAAGGAAAAATGACATAATGAAATTTGAAGAAAAGTGGACAGACTTGGAACAAATCATTCTTCATGAACTCACAGTAAAACAGAGACAAATGTCACATATTCTCCCTCATCTCTAGTTTCTAACCAGGTTAAGCTTGAATAGTAAGCAAACCTGGCAGGTGAATTGAGAGACTCAAAAAGGGGATGGAAGGAATTGGGAAGGGTAAATGGAAGGGCGATATACACTAATCTAAATCAATAGTGAATCGATAGCATACAAGCCTCACTTTTATGCAGTAAGTTCTCGAGGAAACTCGGGCATCTACTGGTAAGAAGGTCCCGAAGAGGGTGGGATGTAGCCTAACCTCAAGATAAGTGGCTCTATGTGTCTGGAACTCCCTGACCCAGTAATTGGTTATTTCCCACACTGATTGAAGAGACCCATGAGGCCCCCAAATCAAGACTGGCTCAAGTCAAAGCTCTTGGATATCCACCCAAGGCAAGAGATAAGACCTGATTGCTAAAGATACCACAGAGAACTCAGACTCAAAAGGGAAACCCTCACTAACCGGGGTCTACAGACAGGCTATTCCTACTGAACATTGCCAAATCAACAATGTTTGTCTCATTTAACTTATACTGATATCACTCTCCATTGGAGATTCCGTTTGTATTTTTCAGAAGGCAGCGAGAACTGTAGACAACCCAATTCCACCAATAGGACCTGTGATGATGCTGATACCCAGGCTGGAGATGAACCACTCCAAACAGGGCCCAAAGGAAACCTTTGAGGAAGTGGTGAGAAGAGCGAGAGACCTACCTCCACAGCAAGTCAGACAACCCATGAAAGGGCAATGGAGACAGACACCAGGGATACCCAACACAGTCCAAAGCTGAAATCCAGAGTCTCTTAAGATCTCAACAGCAAAGCAGACTTAAAACTCACCCACCATGACTCAGGGAACTGTGCAGAAGATGGGATGGAAAGATGGTAAGAGCCATGGTGGTGGAGAATATCCAGAGACATTGCCCCCCTTAACAACAACACACAAAGAAAAAGAAGTGGAAATGGCCGCTTCAGAATCCCTTATCCCATGGACCAGTCCAGCAATCCCACTGAAGAGGGCCCTCAGCAGGTTGGTGACAGGGATGAGGGTAATGGGGATCACAAGACTTGTTCATAGAATGTATCTAACTATTAATAATAAATAACTTTTTAAAAAGACCAGATAAAATAAAGAAATAGTGAAGGATTTGGAGTAAAAGAAAGAATAAATGAATCAAAGGTGTAAAGCATCCTGAGGGCGGGACAGCTAGCATTAGGGAGAGGCAGTTAGACAGGAAGGCCCGTGAGAGAAATATGATTTTAATTCCTGTCCGCTGAGCGGAGACGAGCAAATGGTGGCTGCTTTCAGCAGGTGCGGCAGAGCTGCGATGCTCAGGTGCTGAGGCTTCAGGCCCAGCTCAGGCTGGACGCTGCGCTCAGGTGTACTGACTTCTAGATTTAGCCTCTGACCCCCACTCAAAGGCTGGCGGCTCACAAGGCTTTTGGGTGAGCCTTTGCCTCTTTTTCCGTCCGAGGCTGTTGGTCCACCAGCACTGGGGGTTTGACCGCCCTGGTAGCTTAGCTTCCAGAGGCCCTCAGGCCACCCGCTCCTCGTCACCTTTTGGTACCCGGACTCAAATAAAAGTGTGATAATTCATGGAAATAATCCTTCTCGGTCTCACTTTAATTCTTTAGTAAAGCAGATACGAGCGTGAGTTTGGGGTGTCCATTTGAACCCCCAATCATAACACCCTGTCTCAACCCCAAAGCAGGGCACATGGAGGAGAGAAGCAGGCAAATACCACCCAAAGGAAAGCGTCCCACATTTCGACCAGGCTGAGAAGGAGCAGAGAAAGATACACTGATGTTCAGGCAAAGTCACAGGAAAAAGAAGGTTTTCACATGCGGCAGGCCCACTTATGTAGGTCAGACATTCAATGAGGATGAGCCTTGTGATCAGACTCAGGAGTGTAAGGAGCGATCTGATTGGTTCATGAGCTTGAGGGGCCAAGACTTGACTGGTACATGGGGCTGACTCAGGAGGGGCCAGCCCACCAGGCTAAGCTGAAGGAGTGTTGCTGGCAGACTCTTTGGATGAGACTGGCCCTCCTCGTCTTCTTCTATAGACTCTCTAAATTCCATGTCCTAGTAACACTGACTCTCAGGCAAAGTAGCATCGTGCTTTCTTTGGGCCCCTCCCTGTCTGACTGCCTAGGAAAAAGCTACTTTCTTTTTGTGTCTCCTTTACTTCCTTCTTTCCTTTCCCTCTCTTCCCTTCCCTTTTCTTCATCCTTCCCTCTCTCCTTTCCTACCTTCATCTCCCCAACTTCCCCCTCTCTCTTTTGGCTTTTTGACATAGACTTACTGTTTCTGAACTTTTGTTTTCTCTTTCAGTTATCACCTGCTTTCCAAGATTTTCATGGATGAAATGAGCTTCAGCATCACAGTGTCAATCCTGGGGATGGTGGTTGCAACGATGAATGGAGGTATAGCTGAGCCTCACTTCCACTGGCTGTGACTGAAAGTGCTAGGAAACTAATCTGTGGTGCTAGCAAGTCCAGGTCGAACTGCTCCTTGAGGCTTCTCACTAGGGCTCTTCTCACTCTTACTCTATACTGCACCTCCTTAGTGCAAACCTGAGATCAGGGTCCTCTGAGGGTGCCCTGGTGACCACTGGCTGAGCTCAGGGTCCTCGGAGGGCGCTGTGGTGAACGCTTGCTGAGCTCAGGGTCCTCTGAGGGAGCCCTGGTGATGGCTGAGCTCAGGGTCCTCTGAGGGTGCTGTGGGGGATGCTGGCTGAGCTCAGGGTACCCTGAGGGCACCCTGGTGAACACTGGCTGTGCAGAACTGGAAAGACTCATGGAAAGATGGTAATTGTGAAAGTCGCTGAGCCATTGCCCTGAAATACACCTTCAGAATTACCAAGCTGGGAAAATATATGACCTTTCCAGGCCGAACCAGAACAAAGTAGCGCTTAGGGACATCTGAGCTTACTGAACACCCTGTCTGCTTGCAAATTCTCTTTCTGGCCTGTAGGACTATTTTCAGCTTAAGAGTCAGGTTTCAATAGCATCACTGAGGATTCCTTAGGGTTTCCTTATGACTGTGCAATGAATAAGCATTGGAAAGGAAGCCAAGGCTTTGGAATGGGGCATGAATCAACTCCAGAGGCATGAACCCAGGGCTCCTTCTTTTCCCAGCTTCCCTCCCCCTTAGCATTCTTTCCCTTTCCCAGCTTTCCATCCCCTCTCAACTCTCTCTCCCCTCCTTGCTCTTTGTCCTCCCAGTTCCCTTTCCACCCGCCTTCCCCTTCCACCAATCTCCTTTACCTGCTCTATGTGTCTGGCAGGTACAGATATTGTAATCGTTTTCCAAACTTACCACATTGAGAATAATAGTAGCTGTGTCTTGGGACTGCCTTGAAGGTCACACAACAGTCTGAGACCAACATGTGTTCACAGTAGCAGGATAGATTGAAAGATACATTCATATAACTTGGTAGGATTTTAACTCCATCCAAAATTAAACACTCACCAAGAGAAAGAGTGTGGTCACATGGGTGGCTATTAACTGCTTTAAATCCCACTTCTGCTCCTCACTGGACATAGGCTTGGCGGAGATTCTTGCACATCTCTATCTCATTATTGCACCTATAAAATGGCTATACTAATACTATCATGGTGAAACTTAAATCGTGCATAGTATTTCCTAGTGTAATGAAGATGTTGTATGGAATGCAGACTTTGTAACAAGAAGATGAGAGCAGTGTTTTCTATCAGCCTCAGTATTGCCAAGAACATTGATCAACCTTGTTCAAATTTCATGACTTCCTTTTCATGCTTATAAATAGCTGATGGTACAATCCCAAGCATAAGACTCCACGCAATCAAACCAAAGCAGGAAAGAACGGCTGTCTCCCAAAGGCTCTACTCAGCTGCTTGTACATCCTGTTGTTCCCCTTAGTTTTCACTGAGCAGAACTGAGTCATTAGCAAAGATAGATGAGATCCTACAATATAGACCAATCATGATTTGTCTTCTGAGCTTGGGCAAGCTGATTTTGAAATTAAACAAAGATAATATTATCAAGGAAAAGGAGAAATATTCCTGTTGTAGTTACCTTCTCATTTGCTGGGACAAAGCACCAACTAAAAGCAGCTGAAGGGAGGTAAGTTGTTTTTTTTATTTTGGATTAGTCTCCAGGCTCCAGGGGAAGCTTCATGTTGGCAGGGGAAAGCATGGCATAAGCAGAGGTTGAACATCACACATGAAAAAAAAAAACAGCAGGAAGACAGTTAGTTGAACTTAGACAAGGGAGTGCTGGCTTGTGATAGTTAAGTTTTGTTGTCAACTTGACCTTTTTAGTGATCTTGGGTGGTTCTCTGAGGTTGTTTACAGGAAGGCAGTCCTCTTAGTAGGGGATATAAGAAAGCTCAGGGAAGCTAGAAAAAAACTTTCCTTCTTGGGAGGGCCATTCAGGAAGAAAATTCCAGAGACTAGGGAATCAACAAGTCTGGGAAAGAGTTGGAAGACCCTATAAAGGGGGAGAAAATCTCTTCCCTCCCCCTGCTTGTTTAGTTGGTGTGTGTATGGTGTTGGTGATGGGTTTCTCTCTCTGCTTGGACCTGTGAAAGGGGGCCAGGCTCTTTCACCATTATGGAACTTCCCCTGGATCAGTAGCTTCAATAAATCCTTTCCTCCCATAACTGTGCCTGGTTTGGAGGTTCATCCCAGAGATGTGTGAGCTGACTTTGACATGGCTATATCACCTCAACACCTGTAAAGAGAGTAATTGGGGTAAACACACACACACACACACACACACACACACACACACACACACACACAA
>PVHP010029476.1:0-22319 GCA_004024765.1 Zapus hudsonius
GACATATTGCAGTCAGTTCACAAAGAGTTTGAGCTTTGCTAGAACTTGGCAGCATTCCTGAATTCACATGACCCCTCAGAGGAAAACATAAAGTCTGGTTTGAATTTGTCCACTCCTTCCTTATGGGACAAATATTCTGTGTTTTTATTCATTTCTCTTTTCACTACTGCATGATGTCTCTAAGCAGAGAAAATAAACTGGTGCCAAGTCACATTCCAGGTGTGATAAATAAAGGAACAAACGAGAATTAATCATCATTGGGGACTACCTATAGTGCTCATTTGTCTATTTCCACCTTTTTAAAATTAAATGATTGATTTTTTTAATAAAATAAGTTGTATATCTGCCCATCATTTTTGAAGCTCAAAGATCTTTGAGAATTGACTTAGCCTGTGTCCTAGCACATTGGAAAAGATCAAGTCTTCCCCAAATTATATGTCCCTTTCTTTGAGTCAAACCCATTGGACCCCAGTTCCAAAATCTATACCATGAACTACTTAGTCCTGCCCTCCCCCTTGTTGTTTCTTTCCATAAAGACCATACTTGCCCTTGTAGGAACAAAGCTGAGGATTCTCTTCCTTTCCCTGGATTATGAGCATTCCAACTTCCCTAAATTATCCCTGTGACAGTCACATCACTCCTTGTAGTTACCTTCTTGTTACTGGGATAAAGCATCCCACCAAAAGCAGCAGGTGGGAGGAAAGTTTTTGTTGTTGTTTTGTCTTATAGATCATAATGAGAGGAACCTTCCTTGATGGCAGGAAAAAGCATAGCATGAGCAGAGGCTAAACATCACCTCCTTCCCACAGCAGGTGGAGAATAGCAGCAGGAGAGTGAGATGAACTCCAGGCCCACCCTCAACAAAACACATCCATCAGCAAGTTTCCACCTCTCAAACTGTCATCAGCTTGCTACCAAGAATTAAAAGCACAAGAATTTATGATGGACATCTGATTGTTACCACTACACTCCTCAAGAGCCCTACTAAAAAGCCTTTGAACATAGTTCTTTACTTTTACAGTGTTTAGCTGTTGGTTTGTCTATTGTTGGTCCTATCACACTCTTCGTTGTTTGCATTTCTGTTACTTTGAACACTATTTTCTAATGCACACTTTTATTTCACAGCACAAATGAGAGAAAAGTATGGAGGCTCTCACTTAACTTTCTTTTTTAAAACTTTTAAAAAACTTCCACTTATAGACTTTTTAAAAAAGTCTAAAAAGGCATGGTGATACCTTCTGAGTAAGATTTTACTTGGAATAATTTTAGCTATCCAAGGTCTTTTGCCCTTCCAAATAAATTTCGAGATTATTTTTTCTATGTCTGTGAAAAAGGAGGTTGGGATTTTTATTGGCATGGCATTGAATCTGTAAATTGCTTTTGGCAGGATTGCCATTTTTACTGTACTAATTCTCCCTATTGATGAGCATAGAATATCTTTCCATCTTATCACATCCTCGTCTATTTCCTTCTTGAGTGTTTCAATAGTTTCATTATAAAAGTCTTTCACAACCTTGGTTAGAGATATTCCAAGTTATTGGGGGTTTTCTTTGATGTTATAGAAAACTGGACAGTCTCCCTGTTGTCTTTTTCTGTATGGTTGTCTTCTGCATATAGAAAGGCTACTGATTTTTGTGTGTTAATTTTGTATCCTGCCACTTTGCTGGAGGCATTATTCACCTTCAAGAGTTTACTGATACTATTCTTTGGGTCTGATATATAAAGGATCATGTCATCTGCAAAGAGGGATAGTTTGATTTCTTCCTTTCCGATTTGTATCCCTTTTATGCCCTTCTCTTGTCATACTGCTTGGGCTAGAACTTCAAACACTATGTTGAAGAGCAGTGGTGAGAGTGGACACTCCTGTCTTGTTCCTGATTTAAGTGTGAACTCCTTGAGTCATTCCCCAATGAGAATAATTTGTGCTTTAGGAGTTTTGAATATTGCCTTTATTATGTTAAGATATAGGCCATTTATGCCTATTCATTCAAGGGTTTTGAACATGAAGTGGTGTTGAATTTTGTCAAAGGCCTTCTCATCATCTATTGAAATGACCATGTGGTTTTTGTGGTTGAGTCTATTAATGTAGTGAATTATATTTATTGACTTTCGTATGTTGAACCATCCCTGCATCCCTGGTATAAAGCCGACTTGGTCAGGGTGGATAATATTTTTGATGTGGCTTTGTATCTATTTGTTCAGGATTTTGGCATCTAAATTCATCTGGAATATGGGTCTGTAGTTTTCTTTTTTGTTGCATCCTTGCCTGGTTTGGGAATTATGGTGATGCTAGCTTCACAGAAGGAGTTTGGAAGACTTCCCTCTTTTCCTATGCCCCTAACAAGCTTCAGAAAGAGCAATTTCAGTACTATGACGAAGGTTTGTTAGAATTCAGCTGAAAAGGGCTGTAGAGATGTCTCAGCGGTTAAGGCACTTGCCTCCAGTGCCTAAAGCCCTGGGTTCAATTCCCCAGGACCCACATAAGCCAAACCCACAAGGTGGTGGCCCTGGTGCTCTCTCTCTCTCTTTCTCTCTCTCTCTATTTCTCTCTCTCGAAAATGAATGAATAAAAATTTAAAAAAAAAAGAATTCAGCTGAAAAAACATCTGGTCATGGCTTTTCCTTTTAGGGAGTTTCCTGATTACATTTTTAATTTCCTTGGTTGTGGTAAGTTTATTTAGAGAATTTATCTGCTCTGTACTAAGCTTTGGCAGTTGTTAGACATCTAAAAATTCATCCATTTCTTCCAGGTTTTCTAATTTTGTGGAATAGAGGTTTTGGAAGTATGACCTGATGATACTTCCAATGTCTTCAGGGTCTGTTGTGACCTCACCCTTGTCATTTCTGATTTTGTTGATTTGGGCCTTCTCTGTTCTTTGTTTGATTAAATTGGTCAGGGATTTATCAATATAATTATCTTTTTTCAAAAAACCAACTCTTTGATTTATCTCTTTTTAAACTTTTTTTCGTCATTTCCACTTCATTAATCTCAGCTCTGATCTTAATTATTTCCTTTCATCTTGAGGTTCTAGGGTTTGTTTTTTCCATGTGTTCCAATGACCTTAGTTGGTTGATTTGAGATCTCTCTGTCTTTGTTATGAAGACATTTAGTGCAAAGAATTTTCCCTTTAGGACTGCCTTCACTGTTTCCCATAAGTTCTGATAAGATGTGTTATCAATATCATTTATTACTAGGAAATTCTGAATTTCCTGTTTGATTTCTTAAATGATCCATTTTTGGTTTAGAAGCATATTGTTCAGGTGCCAGTAGTTGGTGTAGTTTTTGAATCTTCTCCCATTGTTAATTTCTAGCTTTAATGCATTGTGGTCAGATATGATGCAGGAGGTTACTTCAATCATCCTAAATTTGATGAGGGAAGATTTATGACCTAGTATGTGGTCAAATTTGGCAAAGGTTCCATGCACTGCTGAGAAGAATGTATATTTTGTGTCCTTGGGTTGTAACATTCTGTAAATATCTGTTATCCCTAGCTGGTCGATGGTGATGTTGAGCTCCGTTATTTCCCTGCTGACCTTTTATTTGGATGATCTGTCTAGGGATGACAGTGGAGTGTTAAAAGTCTCCTACTATGATGGTATTAGTGTCTATATCTGTTTTGATTTTGAGTAAATTATTCTTTATGAACTGAGGAGCCATTGAATTTGGTGCTTATATATTTAAGATAGTGATACCTTCTTTTGGGATTGTTCCTTTAATGAGTAGGAGTTGGCAATCATTGTCCTTTTTTATTGATTTTGGTTTAAAGTCTATTTTGTCAGATATTAGAGTAGCCACACCTGCTTTTTTATTATTACCACATGCTTGGAAAATTGTTTTCCATCCTTTTTCCCTTAGTAGATTACTATCTTTAGCAGTAAGGCGAACATCTTGATGGCAATAGATGGAAGGGTCCATTTTCTGATCCACCCTGCATCTTTTAATAGGAGAATTAAGTCAATTTACATTCAAAATTATAACTGTAAGTTTTGCTTAAAGTCCTGCCATGTTCGAGGAATTATGGAGGGTGATATCTGAACTGTTATTAGTAGCACTTTGGTGTTTCTTATCATGCTTGTTCACTGCTCCTTTCCTGAGGTCAGTTGCCTGTCTCATCTGCATGGAAAATCTCTTGTAGTATATTATATAGGTTTATCTTTGTATTCAAATAATTGCAGAGCTAGCTAATTTCATGGAACACTCAATTCTACATCTATTATGAGGGATAGCTTTGCTGGGTACAGTAGTCTAGGTTGGAAGCTATACTTCTTTAGGCCTAGAAGAGCATTATTCTAAGACCTTCTAGCTTTTAATGTTTCTAGGGAAAAGTCTGAGATAAGTCTGATGGGTTTGCTTTTGTAAATGATGACCTTTTTTACTCTTGCTGCTCTAAGAGCTTTCTCTTCACTCTCTATGTTTGGTATTGTAACTAAGATACGTCTTGGAGAGGTCCTCCTTTGGTCCAATCTATTTGTGGTCCTGTGGGCATCTTTTACATGTACGGGTTTTTCTCTTGAAAGGTAAGGAAAGTTTTCTTGTCTAATGCTGTTGAAAATATTTTTCTATGCCCCTAGACTGTTTTTTTTTTCTCCTTCTGGGATGCCTATGATCCTGAGATTAGGTCGGTTTATGGTATCCCTCAGGTCCCTCGCATTTTGTTCGCTTGCTTATTTGAACTTATTCAAATTTCTGATTTCCCTCTGATTCTCTTCAGTTTTATCTTCCACATCTGATGTGCTGTCTTCCCAGTTATTGATTCTACTGGTGAGGGAATCTACAGAGGTTCTTATTACTTGTATTTGGTTTATATTTTCTGATACTTATTTTTGAGATGCCTCTATCATCATGTTGATAAGTGTTTTCATTTCAAGGTTTGATTCACTTCTTCCTGGTATTTATTCTTATATTTGCTCATGTCTTCATTTAGTTTGGTTAGCTAGTTCCTGAGGCCTTCTGTTTCCCTTTAGTTCAATCAGTGTTCTTCTTAGGTCCATTTGATTCTCATCTATTATATTGAGCCTGGTGGTAATGCTTGTGAACTTACTTTCTACTTTTTCAAGTCTTTTGTCAATCTTTTCTTCCATATGTAACATTAATATTTTTATACATTCTATGCCAGTATAATCTTGGCTTAATGTCACCTTGTCCTGGGCTTCCATCAGTTGTCCCCCTTTTACAGTTTCCTTTTGGCTTCCCCCTTGGGATTTGGCGGGCTAGGTGTGAATTTCTTGGCTGGTATGTTTTTCTTGAATTGGGATGTGCCCATTTTGATTTCACTTGGTGCGGTTAGGGGATGTCTTCATGATGAGTACACTTTGATGGTATGGATGGGTTTTTCTGGGCTCCGTGGAGAGGGTTAGGCACTCACTTGGTTTGTCTTGGAATGTGTGTTCCCTCAGATCAGTGGCTGGTCTGACGTGTGTGTCAGGTCCATGGGGGCAGGGGTTTAGTGACTCTTCAAGTTGATAGACCTGCTTTGATGATGAGGTGGATCTCTGGGAACCAGGTGATGCCCACCTTTCAGCTATGGGCTACTGCAGACCTCCTGGGACCAGGCTGGACCTGCCAAGCAGCTTTGGGCAGGCTTGGGCTTCCTGGGACTGGGTGGGGCACACTGGGCTGCTGCAGGCCTGCACAGGATTTTGGAGACCGGCCTGGGCACACTGTACATTTTTGGGCTGTCATGGTCTTCCTGAGACTGGCCTGGGAGCGGCCTGGTCCAAAAAGGCAGCTACAAGCTGGTGCGGGCTCCATGGACCTGTCTGGGACCGGCCTGGCCCAGCCAGGCAGCTGCGTGCTGGTGCAAGTTTTCAGGAACTTGCCTAGGTCTGCCGGGCTGCTGCTGGGTGGTGCTGGTTTTTGGGAACTGGCCTGCATCCTCCAGGTAGCTGCAGGCTGGCATGGGGTTCCTGGGTCCTGTCTGGGACCTGCCTGTCCCAGCTGTGCAGCTGTGGTCTGGAGCGGGTTTCTGGGAACCAGCCTAGGTCCACCAGGCAGATAAAGCTGGCACAGGACTTCTGGGACCTTCTGGAGACCGGCCTGGCCCCATTAGGCAGTTATGGGGAGGCACAGGCTTCTGGGGAACTATCTGGGACCAGCCTAGCCCCACCAGGCAGCTGTGGGGCAGTGTGGGCCTCCTGGGATCTGCCTTAGACTGGCCTGGCACTTATGGGCAGCTGCGGAGCAGTGTGGGCCTCCTGGGACCTGCCTGAGATGGCCTGGCCCCACCAGTCAGCTACAGGGTGATGTGGGGTTCCTGGGACCTGCCTGAGACTGGCCTCACCCTGCCAGGCAGCTGTAGTCCAGTGTTGGCTTCTGGGAACCAGGCTAGGTCTGCTTGCCCAAGGATAAGTGTCTACCTGTGTATGTGAGGGTGAGGCTCAGAGATGAGTGAGCCTAAGTATCAGGCTGCATTGGAGGAAAGGCGGCCCAGGAGGAAAGGGTGTGTAGCCGGCAAGGGCTCAGACCAGGACAGAGCTGGAAGGGGCCAATGGGTAATGGCAGAGCTTGGGTGGGGGCAGAGCAGCTCTCTGTTCCTCTCCTGGAGCAGAAAGACATTGGAGAGCCTGGTCTAGGATGGTGTGGGAGTTGGGGAGGGTGTGTGCCTTAGGTCAGGGCCAGCTGGTGTCCCGGGTCTGCATCCCAGCTGGAATCACGAAACCCCAACTAGAAACAAGAACCTTTACCGGGAAGGTCCTGGCATGTCTGTTAGTTGTCGGCCATCCTGCTCTGCCTCCCTTAACCACTTTCTTGACTTACATATTGCTGCAGTTATATCTGTATTGCTGAGCAAACATCCAAGCAGAACAGAGCAGCTTATGGGAGAAAAGGATTTATTTCAGGCTTAGGGAATTCAGAGGAAACACCATCAATGGCTGAAGAAGCTGGCTCACTTCTACATTCATAGAGAGATACCACCAAACAGCAAATGTGAACAACCAGAGCTCAAACTGCTCTGGATATACCTTAGTGCTGGGCTTAAGATCTGCTCCCAGTGACACCTTCTCCAACAGGCTGCTGGAGACTCAAGTTGCAAGCTTAATCAAAATACCTCAGACAATGAGAGACTTACATTCACATTCAAACCACCATATATAGCTTCCATATTCTCATGCTTTCCAGAGTGGTTTAGTTGTTACAATGAATGAAGCTCCATTGCCATATTAGAATAGCCTCAGACCAAGCCAAGGGACAACTAAAGAAGCCTGCATATGGAGGTAGCATGAATTAGCTTTCATTATCTATGCCGATCACTTCTCAGACAAGTAAAGCTATTGATCTGAGGTAAGTCACTGACAGATTAACAGAGAACAAAGGTAACCTGGAAAAGTTCTAGTCCCTTGGTAGTATAGTACTAATATAAAGACTTTCAGTAAGGTTTGAGGACAACTGTACTACATAAAAAAAGGAAAGTGAGAAAGAGCCCCACCCTTTGTATATGCCCCTGGAAAACTTGGACAGTAACTGCTTGAGGTAGTACTCTTTGAAATCCTAGCATTTAAAAGTATACCATTGAACAAGATATGAAATCAATCAAGCAGAAAGCAGGGGCCCAGGCCCTTCAGGTGTAATGCTGAAGACCCTGTGTAAGATATGAAGGAATGATCTACACCCAATGGAAAAAGGCCCACAAAAACCCAAATTCTACTCTCAGGCCAGATAGGCCTATAACCGGAAGACCAAATATACCTTTAAATTTCAGCTCTGGCTCTCAGAATGTAAAAGGCATCATATGAGTGATGCATTGTTAAGTCAACAAGGGATGAATCATAGGCCATCAGTTCCCTAGTAACAGGGGACCTCATAATTCTGATCTGTAACCTACAATGGAAGAAGGTCCCTGATAAATCAGGGGAACAGATACCTGATTTTTTACCTTCTGAGATCAAGGAGAGGCGTCTGTTGAGTAGTGGTGACAGCTACTGGCCAATGAATGGATGAATTGCTCACCCCAAAGATATAAAGGTGAATATTTTGAGGCTTAAGGGAACCATCTACCCCCTGACCTCCAAGACCAGGGAAGGACCTATGTGGGACTGGTTCAATGTAACGCAGGATTTTGGCTATCAGAATAGCTTTTGCTATGCTTTATCAGGAGGTGATGTAAGCATTTTGAGTGAGGTGGATTCCTGAAAGGCCATAGGCAAGCAGCACCTTATGGAAGCACCTTTATTTCTCCTTGTAGAGCCCAGAGAGTGTCAGTTTTAGGCCAGTTATGAGCCTAAAGCCCTAACAGGAATACTGATGGGATAAGCCCCTGAGTTCTCAGGGAACTATATATTCTATCAAAATGGGCTGCATAATATTAACCCTAGAGGGTTGGGAGATATGTTTTTGAGAGTTAAGTCTCCATTTATCCTCACATTAGAATGGCATACATGAGAGCCTTTCTTTGAGGGGATGATTTTCAGGACAAAAGAAGTTGGAGCACTATGAGAAGCCAAGGTACAAATCCTCAGTGAATATTGAGAACATTAATTACCCCAAGATAGAAAGGGCCCCTTAAGAACTTTTCCACTCCTGTCATCTTGGGTATCTCTAGGCAGATGTGGTTCTCTTTGAATTAAGAGCACCAAAACCAAATAGAGGAGTCTTAGAACTTACAGGAAATCAAGATGAAACTGAAGAGAAGCAAAATCATATTCTTGAACAAGGTCAAATGGACCTTCAAAAACCCTGGAATTTTAGGCCTTACTTTTCAGTCCCAGAAAACCCAGACAAACATGTTTTTTCTGTAGTAACCTACAACACACCCTAATTGTTGTAGTTTTTGTCTTATCATTTACTTTGTTGTCTATATCTTCATTATATTACTCAGAAGAGGCTGGTTAGGTATTAGGGGCTCTGTGGATTTCTTGCATAGGACATATAATTAAACTTATAGAAGAGTCATTCAAAAAGTCAAAGTAGTATCTCAAGTGTGGAATGAACCCATATCCTACCTTACCTTTCCTCCTCCAGGTCAATAGATCACTTATATTGTCTGCTGACTTGAACTAAATCATTATGCATCCATTTCAAACAAGTCATCACCATGCTCAGGAAGAAAGCTACCAGGCTGGCAATGAGCCTAGAGATCTTGTGGATTGCCATGACACAGTTTCACAGGAATCTAAGTGTCCCTCCTCCCCTTTTACTCGATTCAAATATATTATCTGTGAGACATATGCTGAAATATATAGGAATCCCAATATTTCTAATAGAAACCCATATATCACCACTATAGCAAAAGTTGGTTTACATACAAGATCTACTAAGGAGAGAGACAAAAAAGTAAAGAACAAGACAAGATCCACTCACAATCCAAAAGCTACTGAGAAATCTATAGAATCTGTTGATTATGCTATAATGATATTAGTCCATTATTTGCTATACAAGTATGAAAAGAGGGAGATTGTTACACATTCAGAACTGTGGAGAAATATTATCAAATTTGATATGAAGATCTTCACTAAGATCCTACGGACAGTGTGTGACTGCCTAGAGTTTTTATTCGGTCTTGATTTGAAAGCGCTTGGTCCCAGCAAGCTCATATATGAAGTCAAAAGCAAACTGAGACCAACCTATACTATAGAAGAAATTGATGAAAGAAAAATACCAAGTACCGGACTACTGCTGAACATCCTCTGTGTCATTTTTATGAGTGGTAATCGTGCTACAGAAGAGCAAGTCTGGAAAATGCTAAACAAGCTTGGCTTATATGATGGGAAAGTACATTACATTTTTGGAGATGTTAGGAAATTAATCACTGAGGACTTGGTAGAGAAAAATTATCTAGAATATCGTGAGGCATTTAAGAGTGATCCCCCTACCTATGAATTCCTGTGGGGTCGAAGAGCCCACAACGAGACTAGTAAAATGAAAGTATTAGAGTTTTTTGCAAAGACTCATAATAAAACTCCCCTTGCCTATCCATCATATTACAAAGAAGCACTAAAAGATGAAGAAGAAAGATCACGAGCCAGAGTCAAAGCCAGGGCTCATACTGCCATTGTAAAAGCATGCTGCAGGACGAAAGGTAGATACTACCCTCACTTTAGTCAAATGTTTGGCTGAATAGTTAAAGTTGGAAGATAATGCCCATCCTCTATGCAATAAATCAAAGTGGAAGTGGTTTCAATAAAATACAACATGCATATATTCATATCTTGTGTGTTTTTAATAAGTTGTTTAAGATAATGTTCATTTTGCTATCAGGTAAAGATAGTTTCAGTACTGTATTTGTTTTGAATGGCATTATTTGAAAAATATGGTTGTGTATACCTTTAGTCCTAATCTGAGGTAGAAGGATTGTCATGACTTAGAGGCTACCCTTGGTTACAGAGTGAGTTTCAGGTCAATTGGATCATCACTCAAAAGCAAATTTAAAATGAATATGCCTTGTTTCATTTTTTTGTATATGAGATTTAAGAATAAGGGATTAAATTTTTTCTCATCAATTTAGAAAACGCTTTTTCTCATATTGGGACTTGGAAGCAAATACCATACTATACTATGCCATAATAGTAAATTAGATATTTCCTTAAAAATTTAAAAGAACTGAGAAGTGTAATAATTAGATTTGTTTAGTTCTTAAACAGAAGAACAAACAAAACTAAGCCTAATAAATCACTTCATTTATCTTTGCAAGGACATTTATCACAGAGATGGCAAAACTTTCACATTGACACAAAATTTGACAAGGTCAAAGCCAAAGGATAAATTGATATTCTCATGAGAGTGAATCAGAGAATGGGAGTGGATGAGCATTTTGGCTGATTTGGTGTTCCATATTACAGAGAAGTATAGACTGTCTTGAGATTCCAAGGATGGAAAACAAATTACGAATTTCCAAGAAGGGAGATGGCAGCCTTGGAAATGAAACTATATTAGTAACTGCTAATTGTCACAGACTCAGTACATACTGGCACTGGGACAAGTACCTTACATAAATTACTTACATTCCAACAGTCAGACCTAAAACAGTTACAGGAACAAGGAAGCAATATGTTCATACAATAAAATTGTCAATTAAAAATAAATTTAAATTAACAACAACAACAACAAAAAAAAACAGGGTGAGACAATACTCTGCATCTGAATTCCTCTACAGGCAATACTTCTCAGGTCTGAGACTTCTACATGGTCATTGCTCTTGTCACTACTCTACAATAACTATTAGGCCAAAGAATGAAGGGCAAGCCTTATGATGGCAAGTGAAAGTGAAAATGTGTCAGTAGGGCTCATTTGCCAGGGGTTCTTCTGCCCTCAGTCCCAATGATCACACAAACCTGACTCTAGCCTAGTGCCAACACCTGTTTCTGCTAATGTTCTTTTCCCACATTTTAAGTACCCTTCTCTGGTAGCTGTTTCCTCCAGATTGGACATAGCCATCACAATCTTGAAACACAGGAGTTTTGATCATTCCAAAAAGACTCTCATAACATCAGAGCCATTAACATTCCTAGAAGTAGAAGGGAGGTTCATAAGCCCCTGCAAATTACTTCAGATTATATAAAAGGTCAACAAGTAACAGCAATTGTTGCAGCTGCCTGTGAGTCAGACATGCATGGGTGAAATTTTCTGAGGTAGAGTTTTCCATTCTCCTAAAAAAAATAATAAATTCATTGGCTTATTAAGTTGAACTTAGATTTCTTTCTTGTCCTGTTGGCCGGTTGGTGTCCTCAATATCTGAGATAAGTAAACATTGCCTGACATGTCCCCAAGAATATCACACCATGTGACAGCCCTTCTTGGCTGATGAGGCTTTCCAGGGCATCCTCCTCCATATCATGCCATCTACAGTTAGGAAATTATAGCAAATTACAGATCAGTCAACATTAACCATCAAGAACCCCTTCCATGAAATTATTCACTTAAGACAGTGAAGTTTCTTGATGAATTTATCACCATAAATGACACAACCATGCTTTCACTGTTTCAATTTCCCAAGGAAAGTGAAGCCTGATTTGGTAGAGCCTATTAATATTATATTTTAGCATAAATATGGAATAATGACATAGAGAAGTATGAGGATATTGAGGCATAATCATCTGGTGTTAAGTAGCAGACATATAATCAGGCTTTAAATAAATCAATTAATTAATTTGTGAGCAGAGGGGGGAGGAGAGAGAGAGAATTGCATGGGCACATTAGGACCACTTGTAACTGTAAATGAACTCCAGACACATGCAGCACTTTCTGCATCTGGCTTATATGAGTACTGGGGAATCACAGCCAAATTACCAGGCTTTACAAGAAACAGCCTTTCACCACTGAGCAATCTCTCCAACCTACAGTCAGGGTTTAGACAAGGCTTTTTAAGGTGGAAACATATTCATCTATTGAGATCATTGCAAGCATCAGAAGAAAGATTTTATTTAATGATGAAAGGTAACCCCTGCTTCCCCATACTTGATATTTACATGGTCCTTGAGAAAATCCTCTAATAAATAATACCTTTCTAGGCAATGTGGGCCTTCTTTTTAATTGTCCATAATGAGTTACATTATTTAGTGGGCAAACAGTGAGTTGTTATCCCCAATTCCCCGATGCCCTCCTCCCCCATCCCCAATCAGCTGGATATCCTCCTCCGTGGGTCATCTGGATCAGTCATTGAGACAGGGGACCATGGATAGCCTAGTATTCAGCCAGGTTCTCCTGGCCCTAGTATGTTGTTACTGAGGGGTGCCATGCCTCTCGATAGTCTCCCCCACCATGGCTTTCACAATCTTTCCACCCCCCTCTTCCACTCAGTTCCCTGAGTTGTGGTGGATGAGTATTAAGGGTGCTTTATTGTTGTGAGCTGAGGGTTCTTTTTGTCAAAAATCATTGGTTTCTGTCTCACTGGCTTATCCTGTGTTGCTTGAATGGCTGTGGCTGTGGGTCCCTTGTTAATCCCATCATTCTCTGTGGGGTTCCAAATGGATCCTTCACGATATGACTGTGGTGGTTCCTCTCTTCCCAGAACCTCAGCTTTCTGCCTGCAGTCAGTTGGTAGGGTTAGATGGGCCCCAGCTCTCTCACTGCATCCTAAAAAACACAAACATAATCTACAATGGAGAGTGAGGTCAGTGTAGGTTCACAAACATACACAATTCTGGATTACCTAGATTCTACTTTTAGTAGCCTCCCAGTCAATCGCTCCCATAGTGCATTTTATCTTGGGGGCCCAAGGGAATGGGATCCAGTGCCTATCACCCTGCATCCCAAGTTCCAGACAAGGGCTCCCCCTCATTAAGTGGAAAATTTGGCAGAATTTGAATGCTGTTGATTGTCTCACCCAGACCCAGGCTTCTCCATTACACAAGTGCTCCTTTCTTGGTTCGCTGTTCTCTCCCAGTAGGAGGTATAGTCAGCCTAGTCATGACTATAGATTGTGTTTCATGTCCGTGGTCTCTGTTTACTGCAGCTGTCATTGACCAGTTTCCCCTGGGAGCCTCTGCAATGCCTTCCAGCACTACACTAACTGCTTTCTGGGAGCTGGATACTGTTCCAGACCTCGAAGTGTCTCTCGATGCTGATTTATGGCATTCTGTGGTTTCTTCAGCAACAGGGTTTTCCCTCAGGCCTTTGGAGGGCACACAAGAGCTTTGACAGAATTATGTCTTGTTGGAACCTCATGGGTCGCTTTGGTCAACAACTCAGTGAGGGAAGGAATTGGTGGTTGGAGAGAGGGGATGTCAGACTGATCTAATTGTTCACAGGCTTAGACTCTCTCCGCTACCACTCATGGCGCCAGTCGACTCCCACTAATATCTCAATAGGTTACAGTATGCTCCTGAGGATTTTATGTTTTTGAACCTAATATGGTTTAACCTCATGCTTAAGCCATTCCCCTCCTCCCATCTCTTACCACTCATTCATAACCTCTCACTTCTTTCTACTAGTCTGCATAGAGTTTACAGTTATCCTGGTTAAGGACCACATAAGAGGGAGAATATGTGGCGCTCGATTCTTTGTTCTTTTGAGTGTTCACTTAGTAAGATCTGCTCGAAGTCAGACCATTTTTTCCCTAAATTTTGATATCTCATTTTTCCTTTCAGCAGAGTAAAATTTCATCATGTAAATATACCACAGTTTCGCTGTCCATTCCTCTATGGATGGGCATTTGGGTTGATTCCAATTCTTGGCTATTATGAGTTGAGCTGCTATAAATATAGTTGTACAAATGTTTCTGCATTGAGATGTGATATCTTGTGGATAGATACCTAGTAGAGTGATAGCTGAGTCCATTGGTAGTTCTATGTCCATTCTGTTCAGAAGTTGCCACAATACTTTCCATAGCAGTTGAACAAGTTTGCAATGCCACCAGCAGTGAATGAGGGTTCTTTTTTCCCCACATCCTCGCCAGCAACGATTGTTGTTGGTTTTCTTTATGATTGCCATTCTGACTGGGGAAAGGTGGTATCTCATTGTGGTTTTGATTTGCATTTCCCTGATGCTTAAGGATGCTGAGCAATTTCTCGGGTGAGAAAAGGCCATTTGTGTTTCCTCCTCCGTGAATTCTCTGTTGAGATCAGTGCCACATTTTTTGAGGGGGCAGTTTGCATTTTTGTTATTAATTTTTTTGAGCTCTCTGTAGGTTATGGAAATTAGGCCTCCATCTGAAATGTAGCTGGTGAAAATCACCTCCCAGTTTGAAGAGTGTCTATTGACTTTGAGAACGGTGTTTTTGTCTGTACAGAAGCTTTTGAAACTGATCAGGTCCCATTGGTCAAGTGACAGTTGCACTTCCTGGGCTACTGGAGATTTGCTCAGGAAGTTGTTCCCGACTCCTATCTCATGTAGGGTTCTTTCGTACTTTTTCTTCCAGGGTGTTCAGGGTTACATGATTGATATTGAGGTCTTTGATCCATTTGGAGTTGATCAGTGTACATGGTGAAAGGAGTGGGTCTATTTTCATTTTTTACAAGTGTTTATCCAATTTTTCCATCACCATTTGTTGACTATGCTATATTTAGCCCTCCTTACATTGTTAGCACACTTGTCGAAGACTAAGAAGCTGAAGTTACTTGCATTAAAGCCTGGGTCTTCAATTCTATTCCCCTGGTCAGACTGTCTGTTTTTCTGCCAATACAATGCTGTTTTAGTTATGATGGCTTTGTAGTATGTTTTAAAATCAGGTATGGTAATATCTCCTGTGTAATTTTTTTTCTCAGAATAGTTTTAGCTATTCGAGGTCTCTTACCCTTAGAAATAAATTTGGAGATTATTTTATCTATGTCTCCGAAGAAGTAGTTTGAGATGTTTATTGGCATTGAGTTGAATCTGCAGATTGCTTTTGGAAGGATTGCCATTTTTACTATATTGGTTCTCCCTATCCATGAGCATGGAATATCTTTCCATCTTGCCACATCCTCCTCTATTTCCCTCTTGAGTGTTTCAATATTTTCCTTATATAAGTCTTTAACTACCTTGGTTAGTGGTATTCCCATGTATTTGATTTTATTTGAGGATATAGAGAATGGGACAGTTTCTCTGATGTCTTTTTCCAATTGTTTGTCTTCTTTATATAGAAAGGCTACTGATTTTTGCATATTAATTTTGTATCCTGCCACTCTGCTGAAGGCATTGATCACCTTCATGAGTTTGCTGATACTGTTCTTTGGATCTGATATGTATAAGATCATGTCATCTGCAAAGACTAATAAATTGACTTCTTCCTTTCTGATTTGTATCCTTTTTATGCTGTTCTCCTATCTTTTGACATCCATTTGGTTCTCCTCCATTATATTAAGCCTGGTGGCAAAACGCATAAGCTGAATTTGTACCCTTTCAATATGTCAGTCCATCTTTTCTTGCATGACTAACAATAAGTTCTCCTTAGGATCTGTGCCAGCAGGATCAGGGTTTAGTGTTGTGTCTTTCTGGGCCTGCCTCTGCTCACTCCCTTTAGTTGTGTTGTTGATGTCATTTGGCATGGTTTCCTCAGCTGGTGTAATATTCTTGCGTTGAGGTCTGCCCATTTTGATTCCACTTGAGGTGGTTGGTGGGATGCCTTTGAGATATCTGAGCACTGGAAAGGTGCAGTGGTGGGAAAGCAGCCGGTCTGGACAGAAAATGTAGCTGTCCCAGAGCGGGAAAGCAGCTGGTTCCAAGGGCGGGAAAGAAGCCATGTCCGAGGTGGGAGAGCAGCCAGTCCTGGGCAGAAAAACAGCCGGTCGGAAAGCAGCTGGGATGCGGGGCGGGAAAGTTGCCCGGTCCAGGGCGGGAAAGTAGCCTGGTCCGGGGTGGGAGAGGAGCCGGTTCCCCAGGCATGAAAGCAGCTGGACCCGGGACAGCAAAGCAGCCTGACCCAGGCGGAAAGGCAGCCGTGTCCCTTTGTGGGAAAGCAGCCAGGTCTGGGGTGGGGGAGTGGGAAGGCAGGCGGCTTGGGCCCCGGAATGGCAGGAAGGTAGCCGGCTTTGGCCCTGGAAGTGCGGGAAGGTGGCCAGCACGGGCCCCGTGGTGTCAGGAAGGCAGCCTTCTTGGGCTCCAGGATGGCGGGAAGGCAGGTGGCTCGGGCCCTGGGGGGGCGTGAAGGCGGGTGGCTCAGGCCCCACGTTGGGGGAAGCCAGCCGGCTAGGGCCCCTAGTTGGCGGGAAGCTGGCTGGCTAGTGCCCCATTTGGCGGGAAGGCGGGAGGCTCAGACAGCTGGAGCAGGTCCTTCCCACTGGGCTGTTGTACTCACTGCCTCCAGTGTGTCATTATATTAGATGTGGGTTCCAATCAGAAGAATATGTTACTGTAAAGTGTCCAAAGTCAAGGTTCTGGCTATTGCTTGTGTCCCCGACCTGGATCACAGCTCAAAACCCTAACCTCTGTTCCCTTGGGGACACCGCATGGCTTCTAGTTCACCATCATGAACCGGAACCAACTTTGGCCTTTTAAGGAACTTATTTAGGAACTTATTAGAGAAATGGTTCAGAAATTAAGGTGCTTTCATGTAAAACCTAATTCCCTCAGTTTGATTCCCCAATGCCCACTTAAAGCCAGATGTATAAAATGGCTCATATATGTGGAGTTTGTTTGCAGTGGCTAGAGCCCCTGACTTGCCCCCCCCCCTCCTTGCAAATAAAGAAAATATTTTTTAAATGAATGAGAATGTAAGAGCCATGGTTGGGGAGCATATCCAGAGAACATTGTCCCCCTCAGCAACAATGCACAAAGGGGGAAGAAAAAAAGGGTGGCTACCTCTGGTGCAGTTCATACCCCCTACCCTATGGACAGATTCAGTTTGCTCACTGAGGAGGGATCCCAGTGGGTAGGGGACAGAGAGGAGGGAAATGGGGGCACCATTGAAAATATTTGCTCATAATATATATGATATATATGGTCATAAATATATTCTGGGGGTACAGGACTGAAATTCCAGACGAAGATGAGAAATTAAAGAGAAATCCAGACCATCTAGCTAGACCTGTCTCAAAACTAACAAGAAAAGTAAAAACAGGGCTGTGGATATTGCTCAGTAGTAGAACACTTGCCTAGCATACATGAGGACCCAACTATTAGTACCATGAAAAAGGATCCGTGTCTTATGGAAATATGAATAAGCATGATGCTTATCAGTTCCAGCCAAAGGTATTTAAGCATCACTATGTAACTTCTAAGCTTTATGATAATTTGTTTAGTAGCATGCATAGTGAGATTTAGAGCCAGTTCAAGGAAGTGGCCCAGATCACTTGGTCACCCTGGAAACCTACACCTATCCAGATATAATTTTATTTGAACAGGAAATGAATTTTTACTGTGCTAGGGGTGGCTCATGACTTTAATGCCAGAATCTGATGGAGGGGAAGCTGAGGCAGGATGACTCTCAGGTAGAAATCTTCCTTAACTATAGAGTGATTGAGAATGTAAAGGAGCTTCCTTCTATCAGCAGGGATCAAAACATGCAGCTCCATATATAAACCTCTGATGCAAACAGTAAGCTTCAAGGCTGTCTGTATGGGCCTGTTTTGACAAACCAGAACCACTTCCCCATCACTGGCTACTGCCACCATGTGGGAGCAAGGGTCCTTCTTTGGTAATGGTTCCAGAATCTCTCTGAGATAAGGCATCATTTTAAAAATGGGACTACTTGGTTATAGCTATGGTGACAAGGAAAATGGAGTTCTGGGCAGTAACTTTTGAATTTTGGTGCTGTGGTGGTTGGAATGTAAAGCTTCTTGCTTAGATCCCAATTGATGGAGGCTTAGGACAGTGAATCCTTTCAATAGATGGTGTATTAATGGGGGTTTCCCTTGGGGTGGAGGAGTCTAGTCTATTGGGTCAAAGCTGCTTTTGGTTAAGAAATGCTATTAACCTGGGCGTGGTTCAGCCGGGTGTGGTGGCTCACGCCTTTAATCCCAGCACTTGGGAGGCAGAGGTAGGAGGATTGCCTTGAGTTCAAGGCCAGTCTGAGACTACATAGTGAATTCCAGGTCAGCCTGAGCTAGAGTGAGACCCTACCTGGAAAAACCAAAAAAAAAAAAAAAAAAAAGAAATGCTATTATTCTGCACCTGTGCAATTATTAGATTACTGCCATAATGTATCCATAAACATTTTTTTCTTGGTGGAGACATAAGTTGCTTCCTATTTACTACTATGATTAATACTAAAATAAATATCAATGAAGATGAATTCTTGGACAAAGACATATTTTATTTATGAAATATGTAAAAAGAAGTGCATGTTTTATTTATTTATTTATTTATTTATAGAGGTATGGTCTTGTTATATCCCAGGCTGTACTGGAATTCACTATATAATATCAGTCTGGCCTTGATCTCACAATGGTACTCCTACCTTTGCCTCCTGAGTGCTGGGATTAAAATTATGCACCACCATGCCCAGCATGTATGTTTTGAAGTTTACTAAAAGTTCTTTCTAAAAAAGTTTATATATATATATATATATATATATATATATATATATATATATATATATATATATATATATATTTGCACAATTTATTTGGAGAAATTATTTTTCTATATTTTTACTTCAATTTCTATTTCCTAAATTATTCCTATTAGGTTAAGAATTTAGAAAACCACTGAGACAGTTTCTTTCAGGTCCCAAAATTTTATTAAGGCCAACTTGGGGTGGCATGTTTCAGAGCAAAGAAAGTGGGAAGGGAGCTCTGAACTGCCTAATAAGAGAAATAAAAGGTTTTTAAAAGTCTTCTAGTGGAGAATAAGGAGATGAGGGTCTTACACTGTGTTATATGGGGTGTCTGCTTCACAAATGTCAGAATCTCTCTGGAGCCATACCATCCCTAATCTCTATAAAGTGGGCTTTGATCTCTTATTTTGGGTCTACAGGTGCTAGCTGAGGGAGGAGCTGCTAGCTCTCACTGAGTTACAGAAAGGCCTAAGAAGGCCATAATAAAAGGTGTTGGTTCTAGCATCCCAGAATTAGCCTCAGCTTAGTTACAAGAAAAGGAAGAAACAACTGTTTGAAACCTCAATTTCCATAATAGAATATAGCTTCTTCTGAGAGTTAGAGCAAGGTTAGAGGGGCGGGAGTAGAATGTGGGTGAAAGGTGGGGCTTCAGAAATCTTTATATTTTCAATATTTTGGTTTACATAAAAAAGAAGAGCAGAAACAGGCAAAGCTGCCACTTTGAAAGGGTTTCTCAAGAAGGGGTGCAGGCCCACTAGACGCTGGAACAGGGAAAGAAATTGGTTCTTCCTGAAGCCTCCACAAGGAGCCTGGCTTTAGCCAAGGGAGAAAAGAAATGAAAAGAAAATAAAAGAAGAGGAAAAAAGAAGAGGAGAGATGGAAAGAGAAGAGAAAAGAAGAAAACTAAATAAAAGAAGACAAGAGAAAAGAAAAGAAATAAGAAACAGAAAAAAGAAAACAATAAGAAAAAGAAAAAGAAAAGAAAAAGGAAGAGAAAATAAAAGAGAAGAGAAAACAAATGAAAGGAAAATGAAAGAAAAAAGAAGAGAAGAAAAGATAAGAAAAAAACAGAAAAAATTAAGAGAAGGGTAGAGAAGAAAAGAAGAGAAGGGAAAAAGAAAAGAAAAATGAGAAAAGAAAACTGAAAAGAAAAAAGAAGGGAAGAAAAAGAGTAGAGAAGGGGAAAAAGAGAAGAAAATAAAAGAAGAGAAGAAAAATAAATTAAAAGAAAGACAAGAAATATGGCAAGAAAAAACAAGAAAAAAGAGAAGAGAAAAAAAAGAAAAGAAGAGTTGAGATGTGAAGAGAAGAGGTTAAAGAAAATGGAAAAAGAAAAAGAAAAAAGAGAGAGGCAAAGGGAAATAAGAGAAGGGGATGAGGAAGCCCGGTCTTTCGGAGTGCATCTTGCTATACTTGGGCAATGGGAGGAGAGTCATGAAGCTTCCTCTTTCATGGTGTTTGATTCATAGGTCGCTATCTGTATTACCTTGTCAGGAAGACATTGTCTACATGGGTCTCTGTAGCTTGTTGGATGGTAGTCTGGATGAATCTACTTGAATCAATTTAACAGACAAATCAGAAGAGGTCCTACTGATAGCACAATCAAAAATATCATCAGAAGGGTGATGAATAGAGTGAGCCAGGAGATCATGAGGAAGTTTTCAAACTTTTGTCCCATGATTGTTAGGCCTGTTGATTAATTTTTTAATCATGTTCAGCTATTTTTTTACTGCATTTCTAACCAGCCCAGATTGGTTTACATAAAATCAACATTTTTCCTCCAAAAAGAGGCAGATCCCACGTTTTTCTGATGTCAAAATGTCTAGGAACCATGTTACAGAGGCATTAGGCCCAGAAAGGGTGGAGGGCCCAGATGGTTGGTTGAGGTCCCCCAAGGTGTTGTAGGAGTAGTCTCCAGGGCTGACTGACTTGTGACTCTTTTGGAGATGTTCTGGATTCATTTTGGTGGTGTCTGGAGCTAGTTAACCTGGAATAATGAGTCCAAGACCTGATGCCCAATAATTTTGCAGCTGTAAGGGTGGTAAATGCAGGGCCATTGTCAGACAATAAGGTAGTTGAAAACCAAAATTAGGCTATTATCTTTTTGATTAGGGCATTTATTACTATATAAGCCCCATCAGATGCACAGGGAAATGCCTCTATCCATACCGAGAAAGTATCTGTCATAACTACCAAGAATTTGATACTTTTAATAGATGGCATATTTGCTCCACTTACCCAGGGATTTTTCCTCTTTCCTGATGGATGGTTAAAGGTGGAATCTTAATATCTCCATGAGGTACGGGTTTTTGCCATTCCTTTGAATCTTAAGTTAATTGCGGAGGTCATTCATAAAACAAGAATCTTCAGCAAGGGAATGATGGCCCACATTAATTGGTTAAAGAGAGCTGTTAGAATATTAAGTTTCTCTTTTTGATTTAAAATTATTTCCCCATCCCTTAGTAAACGCATCCTAGTTTAGGGAAGCTCTATTTGGTGATAAATCTAGTACTTTTTTTAGGGGCATAAAAGCAAAGGATTGTAGGGCAGGGCAAAGAGGAGGCAGGAAGTATGGGTAACTTGAAATTTAGATTCGTTATCAGCCTTACTATTCCCAATGCTGAGAAAGGAGACCTGTCTTTGATGCTCCTTACAATGGAGAACAGCCGATCATTGGGGCTGAAAAGGAACCATTAACAGTTGTTATGTCAGGGTACTGTGTATAGTAGGTGACCCCTTCAAAGTTAAGAAACCTCTTTCCAGATGGGAGTAAGATAGGGGATAGTATGAAATTCATACTTGGAATCTGTATAAATATTAACTATTGAACCTTTAGCCACTATTAATGCTCTGGTTCACAATCTGAGTTCTGCTTCTTGTGAAGTGGTCTCAGGCTGAAGCAGCCTCTAGTTTAGGATTGAATCCAGGGTAACTATTGCATATCCAATCCTGGTTGTTTCCTGTATTTTGGTTGTCCTCCCATCTATGAACCGCATGGGAGTTACACAGGGCAGAGGAGAGTCAGTGATGTTAAGGAATGAGTTAATAAAATTATCTAGCAATTTGGGACAGTCATGAGAAGGAATATCTTCTAGTTTAGAGGAAGGGATTGGGGAGCAGAGTTTCAGGGTTTTAGAAATTACATCTCCACAGGGATGTGTTTGGAGTTTGGAAGAGGTTTGCGTGCATGGCTTGAATGGAAGAGGGAGAGATTACCAAAATTGATGGTGAGTTAGAAGGGGTTTTAAGGAGTGGGATGTGAAGACATATACGTGAGGATAGGGAGAGAGTTTTAATGTCTGTTCGATTAAGAGAATGCTTGAGGCTATAGACCACAAGCAGGAAGTCCAGCCCAAAATAGATTAATATAATTATTTAGAGAAGTAAGCAGCTGTCTGAATATGAGGTCCATTCCATTGCCCCAAAAGGCCTTGGGCATAGCCCTTCCAGGTATCTGTAAAGAGGTGAAAA
>PVHP010029477.1:0-21998 GCA_004024765.1 Zapus hudsonius
AGGCTGCTTTAATGTTGAGAATTTAGGGGTCTTTGTGTCGAAAATCGTTGGTTTCTCTCTCACTGGCTTATCCTGTGTTGATTGAATGGCTGTGGCTGTGGGTCCCTTGTTCATCCCATCATTCTCTGTGGGGTTCCATATGGATCCTCCATGGTATGACTGTGGTGGCTCAGTTCTTAAGCATGCTCAGTTAAGGTCATAATTTCAAAAAAAGAGAGTAGACATATTTCTTATGCATGCCTAAACAAAACTTATGTGGCATATTTGAAAAATATTAGAAATGCCTCTGGACCACCCCTGACCCAGCTAGATGACAGCATCCACCATAATGGCTGTGTTACCTAGAGGAAGCGCTTAGCTTCCAGCCATTCAGCTGACCAGGCTCTGATGGTACCAGTGCCCCTGCCTGCCTCACCTATGTCACCATGGTCCTGCTGGTAGCTTCTGGCAACATGACAGACCTGGGAATTGAAGGTAGCATCAGCCTCTTCCTAGATGTCATCATCCTGGTGCACCTTGAGGTGCAGATCCTTAGCCAAGGAAGTTCTGTGCAGTGTGCTACCAGATGACTACCAGTTCAGGAAGGCTCTGGGTCCCATGGAGTCCCTTTTGGGGTCTGCAACAAGATCCTCACAGTCTATGGTCAGGGCCTACTGGTCATCTCAAGCTGGGCCATGCACTGTGTGGACCTGGGGAACCAGCAGTTGGAAAGTCTGTGTTGGGAGCATGGCTGCAGAATATGTCATCAACTGGCACAGAGATGGCATTTATACCACCTAGTTCACAGATGCTAGAAGCCCCTCATCCCATGCTGAAGTCACCACAACCAATGGCTCCTTTCTCTGGAAGGCCATCAACAAGATCTGTGGCAGAGCAGTGAGTTGGGAGCCACTTTAATCTTCTTCAGTGGTAGTATGCCCCATGCCAGCTAGACTGAATGCCACTGTGGGAGTGTGCTATAAACAGAGATGTTGGTGACACTGGACTTCACCTCCTTCACTGACTTCTTCACTGTGCTCAGTCTGTGGGAAGAAGATGGGCTGGACAACCCTCAGGCTAGCTGTGATATTGGAGGAGGAGCTGGTGCTGTTGGACCTGCAGACCCTGGGCTAGACAACCAGCCCTGAACCCTACCTGGCTTCATGGCACTGATGGGCCCTCACTGCTCCACCCATGTTGCCAACATTATCAGCAAGTGGTAGGCTCACAGTGTGAGGGCTGGTGAATGGCAGAGCCCCAAGCCCACCTCCAATGCCTCCAGCCAGCCTATCACTGGGGGCCCAAACCTGGATTAGGAGCCATCATAGGGTGGGCTGATACTGACTACTATGAGGATGACACCATGGGGCTCTGAGTGATTGGCCACTCTATAATCTGATCACAGGTGGCCTCTTCCAGATGGACTGTGAATATACTAACAGCCTGGCCCAGGTTACCAAGGACCACTGGCCACCCTTCTGCAAAGTAGGCTGTTTTGACCCATACTATGATGATCCCCAGGTACATAAGTTTGATTAGACAGAGGTTGAGCTCTGCAGGTATACAGCCCAGATGGTGGTGGCTTGGCCAGCGGACCTCGCAGTGGTGTTGAGCCTCAGCAATGTGCTGATGTATTAGGCACTTGTGTGGCTAGCATGGACCTCCCTGAAGACCTTGAAGGTTTCACACGGATGATCCAACAGCAGCTGCGCCCATGCATAGGGCAGCCGGTTTCCACTCTGTGTGCTGTGCAATGCCTACTAAAGCTGTTGTTCCTGCTGTCATGACCCACAACGAGTGGAGTGTTCATGGTCTTTGGCACCTGTTATGACTTCAGCCTCTTCAGTTATTGAGAGTGCTGGTCAGGGGAACTCTTCACCCTAATGACTCACTCACTGGCTATGGAGGAGTCACGGTCCTAGGTGAGAACTCTCTTTACTGGTCTTCTTGGTGCATCTGTAAGAGCCATGTCTTGGGCAAGAAGAAGGCTACTAATAGCCCTCAACTTGATGTAGAAGGGCAATGCCCAGCTGGTGGAGCAGGGCTGCTCCATGATGTTCAGACAATATCCCATATTGCCCCCTCCACCCTGATGACTCCCTCTTGGGTATTATGTGCTATTTCTACTTAGCCAATATATGCTTGGAAATGTAGCCCACCATGGGTAGTGAGTGTCATGTGGCAGGCACCATCTCAGGGTTGAAGTCTGCTTTTCTGTTGATGGTATCAGCAGCCAGGCAGGCAGTTACCCAAGCAAGTGATAGAGGCTCTACTGGGCCAGGAGATACAGTAGATGCACCAGGCTGCTGTGGGGGCCCTTGTTGTGTTGGTGGGTGTGGCTGGCTGTTGCCTAAGTCCTAATAGGTCTCCCTGGACCTAGTGCAGATATCCGACATGCATGTTGTGTTCATTGCATTTGATGAGAAGTTCAAAGTGTTCACACTACCCAATGTGAATTCCAAGACAAAGTTCAAGTTGATCGTCCATGAGGGCTGTTGTGTGCACCAGGTGGTCCGGACCTGTGGCTTCAGGAAGACTAGTATGGTATTTGGACACCAGCATCTTCGCATGCCATAGCCAGGGAGTTTACCTGTTTTCTCCATCCAAATTCCAGCTTCTTACAACATCACTTGACACTCTGGTCATCATCAGCTGGCTCCACGTTTCCACCTGCCCAGCCTTAGGCTCATCTGAACACATAAGAATTCAACTGGACCTTTGCCTAATATCATATACAAAAATTAACGCTAAGTGGGTAGAAGACCTAACCTAAAACCCTAGACTCTTAAGAGAAAACGTGAGGCTAGATGTCACTGTGTTAGATATGGCAGTGATTTCTTGGGGGAAAAACATCAAATTGAACTTCATGCAATTTTTTTTAAAAAACCATCAACAAACAGTATAGAAAGATTAAAAAAAGCAACCAATGGAATGAGAGAAAGCATTTCCAAATCCCTTATTTAATAATAGGTTATTACCCAGAATATGCAGAGAACTTCAAAAATTCAGCAACATTAAAAGCAAACAACACTATCTTTGGTCCAATCCATATTACCCTATCCCATGGACTGGTCCAGCAAGTCCACATAGGACGTCCCCCAGCGGAGTAAAAAAAGGGGGGAGGGAAATGGGGATACCACCATAAGATTTGCTCACGCAACGTATCTAAATATTTACAATAAATGTGGAAAAAATAGGGCTAGGTTAGTCAGAGCTGGAGAGATGGTTCTGTGGTTAAACATCCTTTCTTTGTAAGCATGAGGATCAGAGGGGGCTCGAGACTACTGAGTTGAATTCCCAGGACCCATGTAAATAGCTGGATGTAACCATGCATTGCTGTAACCTCAGTCCTGCAGGAAACAGAGACCTGAGAATTGTTGGGACCTCCAAAAGCACCAAAGCTCTGGAATCAGTGAAGAGACTCTCTCGTGGAAACAAGTGGGTGAACAGTGAAGGAGGACACGAGGCACTGTACCAGCACACAATGTGCATACACCACATGTATACACACTACACAACCACATCTAGCTACTGCACACATGTGCGATGTGAGCCCTTGAATGCAACGCCACACACACTCTCCAAAGAAGCAATATATTTGACCAACAAGCACATGAAAATACAGGAAATGTAAATAAAACCTACCTCACATTTGTTGGGATGGATTATTGGAAAAAAAAGCAGAAAATAACACATGTAGATGAAGAAGTGAAGAAACAGGGAGCATGTCATCTCCTGGTGGAATTATGAAATGATGTTGTCACAGAAAACGGTAAGTTTCTTTCAAGCCATTAAAAGAGAATTAACCATCTCTCCAGCCTGGATAATTCTACTTTAATGGCTATAGCAGACACATCACCAGACACAGGGCTGGAAACTGTCCAGTACCTGGGCTTGCAAAAGCCTGACAGTCTGGGTTCAAATCCCAGTACCCACGTGTGGTAGTTTGAACGAATGTCCCCCAATAGAATCAGGAATTTATTAAAGTTTTTCTCCAGCAGCCTGGCTAGAGGAGTTGTCATCTTGGCTCAATCCTAGGGTTCAGCCTTAAGGTGTTTCTGGTGGGTCTGGAATTCCAACCATACTTATACAAAGAGCAGTCTGAGCTCAAGCCTGGAGTTCCTGTGTTATGGAACCTCCCCTGGATTTGTAGCTTTAATAAATCCCTTCTTCCTCCCATAAACTGTGTCTGGTTTGGAGGTTCATCCCAGTAGTGTGTGGCTGACTACGACACCATGGAAAGCCAGATGCACACCATTTGGCATGTGTCTAGAATGCATTTTCAGTGGCAGGAGGCCCTGATTCATTCGTTCATTCATTCATTCATTCTCCCTCTCTCTCCTTGCAAATAAATAATAAATAATTGTTTAAAAGAGAATTCTACAATCCAGCAATTCTGCTTCTGGATCTATATTGAAAAGAATGGACAGCAGGGTTGTGAACAGATCCTTGCAGCGACAGTGTTATTCACATCCAAGAAATGAAGCAGTTCAAATCCTTGTCGACAGATGGATGCATATGCACTTACAACTCGTTAGTGCCCCCATAGAAAGTGGGGGACTGATTTTTTCTCACATTCTGGTGGCTGGAAATCCAGGTTCAAGGTCCTGGCTGGGCAGGTTTCTCCTGAGGTGTGGGTCTTTGGCTTGCAGAGGGCTATCATCTTGCCTTTTCCTCAGTGTCCTTGGTGCTTGTTCCTCTCTGCTGTCACTTCCTCTTCTAAGGACACCAGTCCTGTGGGATTAAAAGCCCATCCTTGTGATTTCATTGACCTGAAATATCTTTCCAATGGCTTGATCTCAAAATAGACTCCTCAGATTTCTCGATGTGTATGAGCACAGCTCAATACATTGACAATTTATGATGGATATGAGATGATTCCATCATAAAGGAAGAAAATGCTTTTCCATGCTCAAACATGGATGAACTTTGAGGACATCATCAACAAAGCCACACGAAAAACCTCTATAACTTGATTTTTAAAAATAGTTTCTTATCCTACCACCAAGAGCACTTGCCCCTTGTGACCACAGCTATCTGCCACAAGCCCCTGAATCTTCCCACGTAGCTGTGCTTTTCCTTCCAGGACCTGGAGTGTCACAAGTACTTAGAAGTTACTTTTATGGGAAAGTAGTCACTTTGTACTTGGACCACGAGCTAGCTAGAAAGATGAAAGTCTGACATCTTTGCCTTCATTTTGTGTCTGTCTCCTTCACTTTGGGTCAGACTTCTGCTTGACTCTGTCCAGGTGTTAGCCATTCAAGTGTGTCTGCCTACTTACGTAACCCAGCTCATCTTCCTCCAAGGCTGAAAGCACAGAGAGAAGTCATTGTCCTAAACTTGCAGTTAGTTACCTTGGATTCCAGGAATAGCAAATCTTGAAGTACAAGCTACCTCCAACATGAGAACAAGTATTTTCAATGAAGAGGGACACCCTGGAGCAGACTGTCTTGTAGGAGTCAGATTGATTGATTCTCTCTCTTGCTCATGCTGTCTCTTTCCTTTCTTTCTTTCTTTCTTTCTTTCTTTCTTTCTTTCTTTCTTTCTTTCTTTCTTTCTTTCTTTCTTTCTCTCTCTCTCTCTGTTTGCAAATAAATAAAGTAAAAATTCTTTGAGGGGCTGGAGAGATAGCACAATGGTTAAAGACTTTTCTGCAAAGCCTTACAGCCCAGGTTCAATTCCCTAGTGCCCACATAAAGCCAGATGCACAAAGTGGCACATGCATCTGGAGTTCATTTGCAGTGGTAAGAGACTGGCATATCCATTCATATTCTCTATTTCTCTGCTTGTAAATAAATTAAAAATTTAAAATATTTGTAAATAAAAATATTTGGATTATTTTAATGTATTCTAGGAAATCTATAACGATATATCAAGCCTATGATGTCATTGCTTTTCATGAGGCAGAGTAAAAAATTCACTGAACTAGCTTAACGACGATGAAGTAAATAATAATACTACATGTTGTAGATACATGGGCATGACAGAAATCCCAAATGGGGGGGGGGGAAATCCCAAAGGGCTGAAAATGAAAAAACACTGGGAAAGTCCATGGCCTCATCCTTGAGCAATGATATTCAGAGGATATTTTCCATATTTCCTTCTTCTTTTCAGTTTTCACTAGCCAGAAGTGGAAGAGAGAGAAAGAGAGAGGAAATGAAAGCATCCTTAACCACCTGCTTCCCGAGATGCCATCTTTGGTTTTATGGCAGGATGAGCTTTCCTTGCAGGAGACATCAGCAAGTTCCTTTCAGACCCAAGCTCATCAGCATTTCTGGTGATTGCGCATTGTGGTATCTGCAGACAAGTGATGTGTATTCCGTGGGCCTCTCTCCCAGGATGTTTGTAAAATACATGTTAAAAAGATGGGTCTTTGGATTGCTTCCAGACCCAGAGTTGTGAACACTTACAAAAATATGTTATTTTTGCCTAAAGGGGACGTTACAGAATGGGGTAGGGTAGATGGGCACAGGTGACCACCAAGAGCAACAGGAAGGGACATCAAGATATGGGGACAGGTGGTAGCAGTGTATTCTGTATTACAGAAAGATTCTTTGTCTTACAAAAGGATGAGTCATATCCCCTTTAAGGAGAAAGTTCCATGCATTTTAAAAGAGGATTTGATTTATAAGAAACTTTTCAGGAACACAGCTGCTGGGCAAAGCAAGCTATTTACATTGACTTGAAATCCATTTCATGAGCCAGGAGTCTGGGGTGTCCGGAGGAGTGATAAAACTCTTTTAGTTTTTAATTGACGAGTGATATTGACTAGCACAGTTAGGATCCCAAGTATTGGGCCCCAGCCAGTGTGTTCCTGTAGTAAATATGTGTGAATGTGCTGAGTGCTTGCGTATTGATTCGTTTATGGACGTGTGGCTGGTGCTGTGAAGGGCTTTGTACTTGCAGCTTTACAGCCAATCTGCTTTTCAGAGAAGCCTGTGTTAGAATGTACCAGATTGCACTGCATGAATCATCTAGCTCAATGGCCTCTGCGGAGTGAGGGCCCTTGGCCTCACACATTGCTGCAAGCCACAGACTCAGAAGGATCTGTGGAGGGGTAGGGCATGTGAGGGAAGGGACTGCTCAAAGGAGACCCAAAATCTTTGTCTTGGAATCAGACTTCTTTTCTCTCTCTCCCCATCTCTTCTTTCGTTTATGTAGGGGGGTTGAAGGAGGTTATTTTAAATAGACCCCATTTCCCCTTTCTACGCAGGCTGTTAATCATTATCTTCCTCCCGATGGACCTACTTGTTGAGGTTTTGCTCTCACTGTGTGTGGTAGATTGAATGTATGTTCCTCCATTGACTCAGTTCTTAAAATTAAACTTGTAACTTGGGTCTCTGGTCACTGGACTGGAGGAGGGTTCATTGGGGATGGATCCTGGGGACCAGTCCGAAGATGTGTTTTGGGGGCGAATCTGATTTTCAGCCCAAAGGTATGCAGAGAGGTCTGAGCTCTGCCTGGGTCCCTGCTTGCTGTCGGTTTGTGTTTGCTGCTTTTTGATATTGCTGGCTGCTGGTGGTTTCACTCTCAGCTTGGACTTAATGAATGGGAGCCAGCCTCTTCCACCATTAATAGAACTTCTCTGGATCTGTAAGCTTGAAATAAATCCCTTCCTGCCCTAAACTGTGCCTGGTTTGGTAGTTCATCCCAGCAATATGGAGGTGACTACTACATTATGTCTTGGAAATTCCACAGGAGTCTGAGGCCTCTGACTACTTCCCTCTTCCCCTGCTTCCTTCTCTAGTGGCAAGATAGCAGATATCAAGGAAAGCGCTTCCAGAAAGACAGCTATCACACTGCTGAGCCGCAAATCCCTACCTGGCAAAGAAAACAACAAAAAGTATTTGCTCCACAGGTTCAAAGACCCCTCTGAACACTGTCCATGGGATTTCATCTTTGTGAGGGCAAAATAAAGGAATCGCACATAGAAAAGAGCTACTTCTGTCAGAGCGGAAAGATGTGAGAATCCTTAAAATGCTAGGTGTTGACTGAATGTTAGAAACAGAGGGGAAAAATTTTTTTTGGGGGGGGATTGTAGCTTGAATAATTAGGGGGAAAATTCCATAGAGCCTGACCTGGAGTTGGCTGTGATCTGAAGGAGAGAATTGAACAGAATAGGAAGCCGTTTGTCTGTGTGTAGCCTGAAGTGCTGTGTTCCTGCTTATGGATACCTGCTCCCCTCTTTGGACCTGTGATTTGCTTCAATCCAATGGAATGGAAAGAAACCAAAGACACAATTTGAGCATTTGTTTCTCTCAGGTGATGTACAGCGTGGCTCTCTGTCAGCTGGACTCCGAGAGAGAACAACAAAGATGAGGACATCAAGGTGATGCTCACACAAGTGCCAGGCACAATGCCATGATATGGCACTCATAGCAGATAGACCTTTGTGTGATGAGCCTGAGGTTCCTGCCATATTTACTCTGACAGGACGCACTATCAGGACCTACGTGCTTTGGCTCCATACAGAGCGGTTGCAAAGGTTTGCCTTCAGTTGATTTTTACACTGATTTATGTTAACTTATCTTCATTTTTTTAAATTTAAAAATATGTTTATTTATTTATTTCCAAGCAGAGAGAAATAGAGAAGAGACAGAGAAAGAATGGGCATGCCAGGGCCTCCAGCCACTGCAAATAGATTCTAGATGCATGCACCATTATACATCTGGCTTTACATGGGTACTGGGGAATTGAACCTGGGTCATTATGTATCGGGGTGACCTGAGGATTAGAATTTTGATAATGCCCAGCAAAAATTCCAATGCACCCCCAGAATTTAAGGAGTACCCGAATTCTTGTCTACAAAGTTAAAGAATTAAAATCATAGACAACCAGATGTTAAGGTATAGTGGGAGACTTTATTATTTAAGAGAACATGGGGAGTTACAGAGTTCTCCAGCCACCAGTGTGGGGAGAACACATGGAGAGTTTTAACAGAATTTATGCTAAACAAGCGGGAAGGGGAAAGATCATGAGAAGGAAAGATTCGGGTGGAAGAGAAATCCAGCCCCTCATCACAGGCTGTGGTGGGAGATCTTACCAGTCTCTCGAGAGTCAGAAGTCCTTCTTCTAGGACACCATGTGGAAGAAGAGACAGGATTATCTGTTCAGTCCCTATTTCCTGCCCCAGGTGAGCAGGGAGACAGGTGGTTGGTTCATACCTGACCAATCAGTTTTAGCGCCTAGGTTTGAGCTCTAGCTAGACACCTCCCACTCAAGAGGGGGGGGGTCTATGGAGCATGCCTGAAACTGTCACAATTAGGCTTTGTAGGCTAGCACCCCAAAGGCTGAACCATACCTCCAGCCCTTATCTTCATTTTTTTTTTTTTTGAGATAGGGTCTTTCTCTAGCCCAGGCTGCCCTGGAATTCCCTATGTAGTCTCAAGCTGGTGTCAAACTCACAACAATCCTTCTACCTCAGCTTCCCAAATGCAACAAGTGTTTGGGAGCTGGAAAGATGGCTCAGTAGTTAAAGGCACTTGTTTGCAAAGCCAGAAGGCCTGGGTTCAACTTCCCAGGATTCACATAGAGCTAGATGCACAACGTGGTGGATATATCTGAAGTTCATTTGCAGGAACAGAAGACCCTGGCAAGTCCATACTCACCCTCTGTCTCTTTCTTTCAAATAAATTAAAAAATATTTTCTAAAAAATAAAATAAGCATTTGAGAAGTGTTCAGGAAATCAAAATAACAACAGAATTTGGGGGATTGAGAGGACTTCTGGGCTTCATCCAGCCCTGAAATCTTACTGCTGACATTCTGCTATAACTTCTTATGCCTATTGCCCTCTATCAGCCCTCTGCCCAGCCATCAGTCCTCCCTGGATCACTCATTGCAAGTAAGTTTCCACTGTAAGAACTCTTAACACGATTACCAGTTCTATTGCTCATTTTGGAAGGGGCTGGGCAATTGCACTGTTGATTTCATGACACTGAAATTGAAAACAGCACTCAACTATCTGTCTCTGATAAATTCTTAGTCAGAATGTTAGTGACAGGCACAATTTTTTTTTTGAGGCCTTGGTGACACAAAGTAACTTGGGGACTTCACTTCGAGGACACTGGCTTCATTGTACTATAGAGTCATGTATAATCTTAATCGACTCTCAGGATCACTATAAACCATCATTTATAACAAACCCTTGATCTTGTTACTTTATTAGGTCTCTCTCTTCACTCACATCTCCTAAGTCTTTGGTCCTCGCTTACAGCACAGAAGCATTACTGTGTGTCTGTGTGCGTGTTTGTGTAGTATGCGGTGTGTGTGTGCAGTGTATACACGTGTGTGCAGGCCAGAGGAGAATGTCAAGTGCTCACCCTTATTGCTCATCCATGTGCTTTGGGACAGTCTCTCACTGAACCTGGAGCTTCTGTGGTTGGTCAGACTGACTGACCTCTGAGCCCTAGCAATTTTCTGGTCTCTGCTCCCCACAGGACTGTGCTTACAGATGTGTGTGTGGTCATACCCAGCTGTTTTCACGATGTCTGGGGAATTGAACTCAGGGTGAATGAGATCCTCTCAGACTCTCATGCTTGCTCTTACCTGCTGAGCCATCTTCCTTGTCCCTAAATACATCCTTTCTAAGATTAGCACAGTTATACTTACACACACAGCTCATGTACATGTGGCTGATGATAGGGTTTGAAGGAAACCATTACTGAAATGATGGTGTGGAATCACTGAACTATCCCCCAGCTTTTGTACTTTAATGACCCCATTTTGTGAAAGTAGGGGAAAAAAAATCCATTTTGCCAGCATGAGTCAGGGCTGAAGAGTAAAGCAGTTTCAGGACCAAGGGGCAGAAGAAGAGATAGCACACTGGGTTGGTGATATCCATGGCAACTTCAGAGAGCCTGGTGGAGTTAATAACCCTGTTTTCTAAGCTCAGCTGCTCTCCTTTGGTGGTGGGTTGGGGGGAGGAGGCCCAGCTTGGTTCCTTTTTAGTTTTTATGACTTTCTCACTTGCCTATGTTGGAGGCACCAGCCCCTTACTGTTGCAGAACTCAGCAGGGACAGCTCAAGGCACGTGACAGCACAGAATGGGAGCTGGCTGGCTGTGAGGAAAGTTTCCAGCAGCCTTAGGGGTTCCTTGTGAGACATAGAAAAGGTTTGCCTGTAAACAGCCTTATCCTCACAGACAAAAGCAAAGATTCCTTCTTTGCCAGCCACAAGGTCAAGTTTGCAGGGGTACCTTTCTCCAACCTTGCTGTGCTTTCCTGCCATTTCAGCTCTCAGCAGCTGCACACTCTGAGTGGTTGAGACTCTGCATGTGGACAGTTATTCTCATTATAGCTCTCCGGTCAATGCTTAAGTGTCCTCTCTGTGCCTCAGTTTCCTCGTCTCCAAAAGAATAGGAACGTTAACTGGGTCTGAGAATATGTGTCTAGTATGCATAATAGTACTTAACCATATTTGATTGTATTTTCATTTTATTTTATCTTTTTTTTTTTTTTGCTTTTTCACACAGGGTCTCACTGTAGCCCAGGCTGGCTTAGAATTCTGTTGTTTGCCCAGGCTGGGCTCCAATTCTTGATCCTCTTGTCTCTGTTTCCCAAGTGTTGGGTTTACAGGTGTATGTCATCATATCCAGCTCCTACCTTATGTTTTTGTAAGGCCTGAGCTAGGGATTAGAATTTAGACAATGCCCAGCAAAAATTCTAATGCATCTCAAAATTAAAGGAGTCCCTGAATTCTTGTCTACAAAGTTAAAGAATTAAAACCATAGACAACCAGATATTACAGTATAGTGGGAGACTTTATTTAAGCAAACATGGGGAGTTACAGAGTTCTCCAGCCACCAGTGTGAGGAGAACACGTGGGAGAGGTTTTAGCCAAAATCTATGTTGTTTAACTAAACAGGCAGGAAAGGGAAAGATAATAGAGGGCTCCCATCATGAGAAAAAAAAAGGTTCATGTGAGGAGTCTTGAATCTCCCTCAGCCTAGCCTAAGAGAGGGGACTTACCTGGAAAATGAAAGTCCTCCTTCTAGGACACCATGTAGAAGAGACTGGCCTTTGTTTTATGGAAGGTTTTTAAAACTTCCCCCAGGTAAGTCAGAGAGATAGCTGATTGGTCTATACCTGACCAATCAGTTTTAGCATCTAGGTTTGAGCTCTGGCTAGACACCTCCCACTCAAGGGGAGGGGGTCGTCTATGGAGCTTGTCTGAAACTCTCCCATTTTCATGGGAGGCTCACTGAGGCTTAGGCAGGTGGTGGAGCATAGTGATCCTTGTCAGCAGCAGGTGGACAGCCCGACAACTGAGAATAACTCATTTATCAGCTCCTCTCTGATGCCCTGCTTTTCTCCGCCTCAGTACATGACACACCCAGTACTCTAGCCCATTTCCACAGCCAGTCAGTCCTTTTGGGTCATCTGTAACTCCTCCCTTTCCCAACTGAGCCCTGTTAGCAAGTGGACAAATAGGAATTGGGCTTCTTCTGAGTATTAGACAAAAGTCATACACATGTGGATCTGTCACTTAACAGAACCGTGAAAACACCCTTACCTCCATGAAGTGGCGGGGAAGGGTCAGAGAAAACAGAGACAAATAATACTGTCGAGACAATATGTAAAAGGTAAGTGGTACAGAAAAAACAAAAGCAATGTATAAAGAGAGGCTATATACTTGATGTTTTATGAGGGACAGCTTCAGTCTTCAGCTGGTGGTCACAGTAAGCCTGACAGGAAGGCATTTTTTTCCTTCCTTCCTTCTTTCTTTCTTTCTTTCTTTCTTTCTTTCTTTCTTTCTTTCTTTCTTTCTTTCTTTCTTTCTTCCTTCCTTCCTTCCTTCCTTCCTTCCTTTCTTTTTTTTTTCGGGGTAGGGTCTTGCTCTACTCCAGGCTGACCTGGAATTCACTCTGTTGTCTCAGGGTGGCCTTGAACTCATGGCGATCCTCCTACCTCTGCCTCCCGAGTGCTGGGATTAAAGGCATGCCTGACAGGAAGGCAAAATTTGAGCAAAGACATATACACAGGTGATGAGGTGGAGAGCTTATGGTAAAGATTTCAGCCAGAGGGAAGCCCCGAGGGGAAGCAAGCTGTCTGGAAACAGTGAGGCCAGGGCCAAGGTGAAGGAACTCAGCCCATAGAATGCTGATGGCTGGGTTCATCCAACAGGTCAGATCACATAGGGTTTTGTGAGGACTGTGGCTTGCTTGCAGAGTTGGAGGCAGAGAATTATTTCTCACAGAAGAGTCCCAAGTGGGCATGATGTATCTAACTGACATTTTAACAGGATTCTATCACCTACTAACTGGAGCTGGTGAAGGTGACTTTAACAAACCCATGTTTATTTGCTTTCTCTCACCACAGTGCTCAGAATGAAATCGGTGCCTTGACAGATGTAGGAGACTTGCTTGACCTGGCCTGCCTCGAAGTCCCCTTTCCTCTGCTTCTTTCTTTCATGTTTTTAGTCTCTCCTGGGCACCTGTTGGGCCCAGTCTTGTTGAATAGCTTTGTTCTGAAAACCTCCTGTTGAGAATGGACTTCCTCCCAGGACACCCAAGCCAGGATTGTCACCTGCTGATATGTTACCACCCCGAGAGCCCCTGGATTTATATGTGATCGCTTGTTCTCCCACTTCCACAGCCCTGAAACTCACATAAGTGTGCACGTATGCACACCTGCACCCCAACTGCAATTCTCTGCAGGTAGGAAACGTGCCCACTTTATTGAGTGGTTTAACTGTGTCAAGCACTGTGCCTGGGGTATAACAGATGTTCCCTAATTAAATAGATGAATTCATATAAAGCACTAGGCCAGCACTTTGCACACAATTTCAAAATTTCACAACATGGAAGAATTGTAAAAGATCCTCACTATGCAGAGAATGAAACTGAGCCTTTTGCAGCATCAGACATTAAGCTCTGGGCACAAAGCTGGGATTATCATGCAGCCTTCACAGGGAAGCTAAAGGAAAGTACCCAGGTGTGTGGGTGCCTCATCATTTGTTTCCCTGCCTTTCCTCTGTGCACCTAACTCTCCCCAGCCCAAGGATGACAATGCAGAGTCTGGAGACCCTAATCAGCTAGGGGGTTTCTCTCCACTTGAGAAGGTTTGGATATTGGAGCTTTGGGGGCTCACAGACAGCCAGGGAAAGAGGGCCTGATCCTAACAGATGATTCCAGTTGCTCATCAGACCTGCTGATGACACAGCCAAGCTTAGGGGGAACAGTGGGGTAAGGCTAACTTTAGCCTTGCACCCAATCTGAGGTCCAAAGGGTGGGCTCGCCAGCTGAGATCCATTGTACTTCTGAACTTCATGGCCTCCTGTGACTGCTTATACGCCATTGTGTGACCTCCTAGCACATGGCCTGTGCACACCAGGCTCCCCAAAGCATCAGCTGTATGTTCTGCCTGTGCCTCCCCCCCCCAATATCCTTTACTCACTTCAGGAAACCCCTTCTCCACAAAGCTGTACTTTAATGACAAAAGACCACTTCACAGGATTTTTGTACTTCAAATTCTACTTATCCTTTAAGCCTGGCTCAAATTTGACCTTTTCCTAGAACTTCTTTATATTTTTTCCTTCCCCTTCAGTGGGAATCCTTATTTCTTTCTCTGGATGCCCACTGCCTCTGGTTTGAGCTCTTTCACACGTAATTCCCTCTGCAGAAAAGTGAGTCAGTAAGGCAGGTTGAGCAATACGGAATGCCAGGGACGTGGGCCGAGCAGAGGACACATGCCCTTCCTAAAAGCTGTTGCCAGTCTCTTCTCAGTCCTCAGTGACTGTGCAGGAGTAGGGGCTCAGAGCTGATACCTCTAATATGTGTAGGAGGAGCCAAAAAGATGGCTTCAGTTGAGAAACATCCAGTTTTAATGTTTTCAACAAGCCCATTTTAGACGACTATATCGTGTGGACCAAGCTCAAACTTAGTGACTCTCTTTTCATTTTCTCTTACCTAGATGCTGAGCTGCTTGAGGGAGAGTCAAGCAAATATTGCAAATGCCAACTTGTGTCTCATAAGACAACAGGGTCCTACCTAACGTCATTGCATACATTTCTGGAAAGATCCTTAGGGGCTATGGAAGACAGTGCCTGGTGCCTAATACATGCCTGAGAGATGGTTGTATATGCTCTGAGCAAGTTCATTGTTCTGAAGTGGCAGGAAGGTGGGCCATCTTGGCACTCTGATCAGAAGTACGGAAGAACTGGACCAAGATTTTAGATTGTCCATTTTAGGAATGTCAACTTGGAGCAAGCTATTTTATCCTGTCTTGTCATCTGAGAAATGGGGATAGATAGCTTTAATTATTTTGTGACAAGGAGTGATAATGTCTTGACACATGGCAGACCACTAATAAAATTAAAGCTATTATAATGGGGATCATGTGGAGCCATTATATGCCCCCTTGCTACAGTGGTTAGTTCATGGATCATGGCCATTCTCTATTGGGATGTTTTTTCCTGGACATGGCCAGATGGCAAGATGAAGGCCTGAAATGGGCTGTTAGCAGCTCGTCCTTGTAACACATAAGGCTATCCCATCTATGAGAAGACTGGATATGGAAGAAAGTAGAGTCTACATTGGAACGCTAAGGATTAGCAGCACCTTCAACATCTGGATCCAGCTGTGTCTAAAGCTGAGATTCCCCAAGCTTCTTGGTCATGGGACCCTATTCATCTCCTCTCTTGTGTAGGTCAATTTCAGTTGATTCCTTCTATGAGCACCCAAAGTGCTGACTCATATAAACCTCCCTAGAAGAAGGGAGCCTGAGAAGAACAATGAGGCATTTCTTGAGGACAACCTCAAGGTGTCTGTGTTCCATTTTCTTTGAGTCAGGGTCTCTCGCCACTGCAGACAAACTTCCAGACTTCAGAGAAACATCAGATTAGTTGGCCTGTGGGCTTTGGATTCTTCTGGCTTCATCTTACCTGCCTCTCATTGCTATCGGTGTGCTGGACTCACTATGTGTACAGCTTTACCTGGGTGCTGGGAAATTGAACCCAGGCTGGCAGGCTTTGCAAGGAAGTATATTTAATTAGTGAGCTATCTCCCCAGCCCCCAATGAGGTGTTTCTAAAAGTCTATCCTCAGTGGGATTTGAATCGTATCAAGCAAAGATCAGCACTAGTACTGCTGATCACTTACAATGGAACACAGTTGTTCTCAAAGGATCCCAGGGCTGCTCATATGAATGGTCCAGCTTTCACAGCCAGTATAGGGAAGCAGGGGCAAGGGTGAAATCTTTGTTATACATTTCTGACTCCAAGAGTCCTTAGGAGGCAGGAGGGTCTCTGTTTCAAAAGGAGAAGTGACAAACAAGCTATGACGATGCTGCAACAAGGTTTGGCAGCTAACTGCTGCCCCTGGCATCTTGCCTCACCCTGAAAGACCCAACTCCCGGTAGACAGATGCCCTCGTCTGTCCTTTACCTCTCTGATTTCTGATCAACATGCAAAGTTTCAGAAGCCATGACTCAAAGCCAGGCATGAGGGCTCTACAGCCTCCAGCACCCTGGTGATACCTGAACTATCTCCACACATCTCTACCCTTGGGCCTTCTTTTCACACCACTCTGCCAATAGAACTGAAATAAGCTTAATAGGCCTGACTGGCCCAGTGCCACATCAGAGGAATTGGATTGGATGAAGGTGCAGGTAGACAAAGGTGTGTACAGCAGAGCTCTCCTTCTCCAGTAACACTTGGCAAGGGAGCCCACAGTCCAGGCTTATTTTGACAGTTTCAGGCCAGGAATCAGGTCTAAATCTATAGAAAGTCATAGAAGCAGTTTTGTTATATCATCAAAATATTCCTGTGGAACCAGGTTGTTGGGCAGGTTTATGTGCATTATTGCATCCAAGGAAGAAAAACAGGGGAAGGGGGGAAGGCTGTCGCTCTCTTCACCAGAAGGAGAATGACATTTGCTGAGCCCCAGAGACAACAACAGCAAATGTTCATTGAGCTCTTTGTTGGGCACAAAATCAGGAATACCTCTGCCTATCCTCCACACAACCTCTAATTGTGAGGCAAAGTCTCAAAGGGTCTGGGTGATGTGCCTGAAATTGCACAGCAGTAGGTGGTTGGATTGTGTGGATGGGGCTGGGAGTTTGCACTGGTTTGCTTTGTCCTAGATCTGTAGATTCTTGTTCCCAAAGGTGGGCTGATCTGACAGGAAGGAATGGTCCTGTGCTGGGTGAGCCACACTCATGATTTCAATCTTCACAACACTGAGACCTTACAAAGGAGGGAACAGGAACAGAAAGCATTAGGGATGCCCCAGTTTGCATCATTCATGAATGACAGGTCAAGATGCCCAGTTGTGTTTCCTGGATCCAAGACCACAGATGTTTCTGTTAATGTCACATCTGAATTCAGCATAGGGATGAGCAGAAATTCTATATTTTTCCTCTTTTTTGGGATCATTTTTGAGGAGTGTAGAATGTGGGATATTGGGGATTGAACATGGGGTCTTGTGCATGCTAGGCAGGGATTTTGTCACTGATCTATACACGTAGCCCTTGGTTATTTTGGTACAAGATCTCACCAGGTGCCTCAAGCTATTTTAAGCTTAGAGTCCTCCCGCCTCAGCCAGCTGAGGGCTGGAATTACAGGCATGAACTCCCATGTCCCACTAACCTTTTCCTTTTCATTTTTTCCCTTTTTGTGGAGACATAGAGAGCATGCACATCCAAAGCCTCCAGCAGCTGCAAATGAGCTCCAGATGCATGCACTCCTTTGTGCATCTGGCTTTACATGGGTACTGAGAAATCGAACCCAGCAGGTCATTAAGCTTTATAAGCAAGCACCTTAACTGCAGAGCCATCTCTCAGCCCTGACCTTCTTTTAATGCTTAAAGTTTAGCAGAGGGATTGGGCTTGTGGCTCAGTTTATAAAGTGCTTGCCTCCCAAGCATGAGGACTTAAGTTTGGATGCCCAGTACTCATATAAATGCCAGACATGGTGGGGAGATGCCTGCAATCCTATAGTTTGGGAGGTGAAAACAGGAAGATGCCTGGGGAAAAATGGCTCTAGGTTTAGTGAGAGACCTTGTCTCAATAAATGAGGTAGAGAGCAACTGAGGAACACCTCAACTTGAACTCTGGCTTTTACATACACATGTACCTGCACACACACCCACGCACACACCTATGTACATTCACATGCATATAAGCGTGCATACATTCATGCATGCACACACACCACACATATATGTATGTAAAAGAGAAGCTTAGCATGTTCTCCTTCAGAATTGTGGTATGTTAAGAAGGGCACTCTCTTATGTGGGGTCCTTTTCTTGCAAGCCGTAACAGACTTGGGCTAGACTGAGTTAAGGGAGAATCATTAAAAGGATACATTCTTTATGCTTATTCATTGAGCAACTGTTTACTGAGTACCTACTACTTGCCAGGCATCATCACAGGTACTGGTATACTTCTCGGAACAAAACAATAATTCCAGCATCTTTAAGAGTCAGCTTCTTCTTGGGGGAGAGAAAGGGAGAAGTGTTGGTAGGGAGGGAGGCAGCAGACAATTAAAAAAATATAAGATGGGATACGTGAGACATGGTAAGTGATTCAGAAATACTAAAAGCAAACAGAGTGACGGCAGGTTGTCCAGGACAGTACAGAGCACAAAGGGAACATTTGAGACTAGTGAGGCATTAGCCAAGCAGATGTCCACAGGAAGAGCTTCCAGTGGAGCTCCTGAAGGCAGACACAGCTGGTGTTGGCGGAGTGCAGGGGCACCATGTGCTGGCAGATGGCCGAGGGGAGAGATGCTGCAGGGCAGGCCAAAGGGGTCTGAAGTCACGGGACTGTGCTGAGCTATAGCTGGGATTTTGCATTTCATTATGAATTATTTGGGGAGCCTAGAGTGTCTGAATAGAGGAGTGGAGGGCTCTAATTTTGGAAAACACTCTGGCTGCTGGGTGGAGCAGAACTGAAGGAAGCAAACGATTAGAGAAGGCTGGGGGCCAATTACCAGATGTACCAATCGTGGTACACCCTGAAAGAGATGCTGAACACAGAAGAGACAGCCTGCAGAGTGGCCTCCAAGGTTCCATGTGCAATTTGAGGAGAAGACATGAGTCACAGGGGACTCAAGACTTTGGTTCAAAGTCTAGTTGGATAAACAAAGTGGCCATCTGGTGAGATAGGGATGCCTCTGATTGCAAGTTTGGGACGATGATCAGAAGCCCCATCGGGAGTGTGAGTAGAGCTGTCAAACAAGCAGCTGAATATAGGAGCTGAATCTAAGAAACGAGTTCTTGGAGGAGACAGAAATAGTTCCCAGAATCCAAGGTAATCCCGAGGAATCTTTCTTTTCCCTCCAAATCCAAGGATTTGAGAAAGAACAGGAACCATGGCAATTTCTCACCAGGGATTTTCCTCAAAACAAAGTCAGAATACTCTAAGCCAAACAAGGGGGCGGGGGAAGGGTGTATGAAATGAGCCCTGCATCGCCAGGGACATGCAGTGTGAATGTGAATATCATTGATGTTTCTTCCCAAGCCTCCCTGCTGTTGTCAAAGAAGGGTAAGTGATGTTGCTGACAGCTTGCCATTTGCTCATAAAAAAATGTTCCTGTCTGCATGCAGAGTGATGGCAGTGCAGGCTATCTTATTAAACACTCTTTATCTCCTAAAAACATGTTTAGTCAAAGTCAGAGCTGATGAGATTTGTAAAACCCCAAAGTCACTTTTCATCCTGCTCTTCACTTTCAAAGAGGAACAACTCCTCCCCACTCCTCAATTCCTGGGGAACACCAATGTGCTCATCATTCATAGAAGGGATGCCTGCATCTTGGAGACTAGAATAGAGTCCAATGATCACTGAACCTAACAACTCTTACCATCGTCTTCAGTCTCCTGGTACATGGAAAATTGAAAAGAATGAGGGAACCAAGGTATAAATACAAATCCTTAGCAATCATTCCTACTCACATAGGGGAGGGCAGCTAAACCACAGAATAATCACACTGCTACTTTCCCCATTTTAGCCTTCCCACTAAAGACATCCTGTGTGGAATGGCAGACTTATCATTTGCCTTGAGTTTTCAAGAGATTCTAGATTCTAGATAGTTGATATTCTCTTTTCCTCTTCCTTGTCTCCATCTCTTCCCTTTTCCCTCTCCCTGTCCCTCCCTCCTCTCCCTCTCTGTCTCCCCCATGCCAACCTGTGATGACAAGGATTGAACCCAGAGCCTCTTGCATGCTAAGCAAGAACATGACCACTGAGCTGTGTTCCTAATTTTCATGCTTGAAGAAAACTAAACTATAAGTCCATGGCCCTGTGTCTTTCATTTCTGCTCATAAATACTTGAGGAAAATAAACTGCATCTTGTTTGTAGGGGGTCTGTCTTCCCCTCCCCAACTCACATATTGAAGTGTTAACTTCTACTATCTCAGCATGTGATTGTATTTGGGAATAGGGGTTTGGAGAGGCTATTTTGTTAAAATGAGGTGGTTGGGGTGGATCTTAATCATGTATCTGCTATCTGTTTAAAAACGGGAAATTTGGGCACAGGCATAATTAATGAAGAGAATGTGTAGACATGGGAATCTGTGATAGTAAACCCTGATTGTCAACTTGATTAGGACATACCTAGGAGAGTAATGAAGCACACCTCTGGATGTGTCTCGAAGGGTAGTTCCAGAGATAATAGTCCCTTATATCATGAGGGTTCTGACCTAATGAATGATTTCATCCAAATTCGAATTGATGATTGCTCTGGAACAGACTATTGGTGGAGCAAAGGAAGATAGGACCTAGCAGGAGCATGTCAATCATTGGAAGTATATCCTTGAGGACTATGTTTTGCTCTGGCCTCTTCTTGTTTCTGCTTTCTCTCTGCTTCCTGTCCATCATAATGTGAGCTGTTCTGCTCTGTCACACCCTCCCCAGCATGGATGGGCTGGAACCTCTGAAACTGAGCAAAATAAATATTTCCTTCCTTTTTATATTGCTTCTGCCAGGTATTTGGGCACATCGAGCCAAGGAGATAGATCTCAGTATAAACCAACTCTGTCCACACTTTAAACTCAGACTTGTAGTATCCAGGACTATGAGAATGAAATTCCATTGTTGTAAGCCACATTGTGGTCATGTACAATGATATCTCTAGCAAACTTGTACTCTTGATTTAAGGGTTAAAGTTCCTTTTGACAAAACTCTAAATTGTAACTATGTTGCTTTTTCATGTCAGAGATGATAAGACCGAAAATTTTAAGTGGAGTCCTAAAATGAACAGAGTCTGCCCTTCCTATCCAGCTGTGTTGGAAAGGTGAGAAGGGAAGGGGAATGAATTATTAGCAAACACTTGTGCCTTCGTGTTTAGAAGGTGTTTTCAAGATAATTTTATCTTAATGGTCCAGCTGAGGAAAATATTTATAGATATTTCCCGAGTGGGCAAGCCTGTGGGATGGCTTTGGCAGTGTTTGGACATCTCTGCCGCTATACTGTAATGCTTCATTTTCTTCCAACCATCACCTCACCTACTTTTCTTTAGGAAATATTTGCCAAGGGAGAAAAAAAAATCTTTCTCCTGGAACTAAATGATTTAGTGTTTGGGAAGCTGGCCAATTTCATGTGGCTCTAAGAATGTATTTAACCTTGAAAATGCTCTCATTTCAAATGGCAATGCAGCCCTAGGGCTAGAAGATAACGTGTGTGTGTGTGTGTGTGTGTGTGTGTGTGTGTGTGTGTGTGTGTATGTATATATTGCCCTGGAAATTCTGTGTTGGTCTCTATTCTACTTATTTGTTCAGAAAATATTTGTTGAGCTCTTTCTGTGTATAAGGCATGGTGTGAGGTGTGTGGTATTCAATGTCAGCTGACAGGAAGTCTAGTGGGAAAAGACAGGCTACTCAATAGATACTTATAACCTGATGTGATGAGTGCTACGTTACAGTCACAGGGTCCAGAAGACTAGAAAAGGAAGTGGCATTTGAACTGGCCAAAGACTGGTGAGAGGTAACAGGTGAAGAGGGAATGGAGGTCATAGCACGCTCAATTTCTGATGTCAACTTGGTCTGACTAGGAATCTACACGCATTCCTCTTGGCCATGGGTCTCT
>PVHP010029478.1:0-10253 GCA_004024765.1 Zapus hudsonius
GACCCCCTGAGCCCCGCACCCAACCTCATGTGACCAACAAGACCCCAACCTGAACGTTTTTCCCTTTAAAAGCCCTGATCTAAACCTGCCTCGCACGCTTTTTCGCCACCCTTGGTGAAAAATGCCCGGCAGCTCGCTTTTCCTCCTATTAAAACCTTTCCTTTCAGAGTGGTCTCTCGTGGTCATTTCCATTCTAACAATTATTATCTTAAGTGAGCAGATTTCAAAAGCAGAACTTTATCATTGGCTAAGATTATGAGTCAACATCAGGTACAAAATTAGATTAAGACATGAGTTACCAGAAAGTGTCCCATTCCCTAATTCTCCTATATTCTAGTTAAGCCAGAGGCTATTTCATTTTTAGTCAAACATTCTCTAACAAGTGAACAGAAGAGAGAATTTGCAGTTAGTTCAGCAGGACTGATCACAAGTGCATTCACTTCCCTATAATCCTTCTTTCTCTTCTTTCCCAACCACTAAACCAGATCCCGATTTTCATGTTCATGTCAGCACCGAACTTCCAATGCCTTTTGCTAAGGAAAAGGTTTTGCCCCTAAGAAGGGGAAGCTTCTGCTATAGCATGACAATACTAAGGTTATCCTCTCTCAAGTGTATGTCAATATGCAATTTCCTCGGCTGTCCCATTCACCACCCAGGGAGGGCTCAAAAGGCATAATATTTACCAAGACATTAAGGTATGCATGGGTGATGAGTACCCATGAAAAGCAATGCCAATGATGGTACTGAGGAGGTCCACTTGAGAATTGGACCTTCCCTCCCTCCCTCCCTCTCTCCTTCCCTTCCTTTCTTCTTTCTTTTTCTTTCCAAATAGCTTTTTGTTTGACTCACAAACCTTTTTGACTTTTTGCTTGTTTTTTTTTATTGTTTTTCGAGGTAGGGTTTCATTCTAGCTCATGCTGATCTGGAGTTCACTATGTAGTTTTAGGGTGGCCTTGAACTCAAGACAACCCTTCTATCTCTGCTTCCTGAGGACTGGATTAAAGGTGTGCACTACCATGCCCAGCTTGATTTCTATTTATTTATTTATTTAAATGAGAGAGAAAAAGAATATGGCCCAGGCTGGCCTTATACTCCTGATCCTCCTGCCTCCGCCTCTTCAGCAGTATCCTACCAGAGTCACCACCACAAATGGTGAGAAAGAGAACTTGAGCCCGCCAAGGTCTCTTGCCACTACAAACAAGCTCCAGATACCTCTTTGTGTATTTGGCTTTATGAACCATCTCCCTAGATCTAACAAATATTTTCTATCTAGAGATTACAGAAGGGGCAAAAAAGACTGTATTTGTGTCTATTAAATAAAACAAACTCTTATCCTCCCCATATCCTTAGGTTTCAAATTCTAAGAAAATCCTCTAAATCATTAAATAAGTGACTTCTATGCATCTCTTTAAAAGAACATATTCATTACTACTGTTTCCTAAGTCCATCCGATATTCCAATGCAATCAATAGGAAGTTAAGTGACACTACGGTAGTGTCACATTTCCGTGTTTCAGAAATGAAAGGAATCAGATCAAAGCAGGGGTCTGGAAGCAGCCCAAACACCGTCTTGCTATCTGCTTGGTTAATAACATTTTGCTGGAACCCAGCCATGCCTGTGGGTTTCTATATTGTCCATCGCTGCTATCTGCAAGACACAAAGACAGAACTGAGTCATAGTAACAGACCGTGAGATCCATGGAGTTCACACTGTGTAATATCCAGGCCCTTTAAGAAAAAGTTCACTACCCTGCGGATCGAAAGGGACCAGCTGCTTCAGGGACTTGCAGGGAGTCGGAGCCACTAATCCTAGCTTAGTCATGTTGAGAAGGCTATTCCGGTTGCTTAACCTGGCTGCTTATGTTTCTCATCTTTGACGCACTAAGTGCTAATGCTTCCTGGGAAATTAGATACCAGATACTGTTCTCAGAGCTGTGGATTGAGGAAATAAACAACAGAGACTGGGCAAATAGCTCCATCAGTAAAGTGTGAGGAGCTGAGGAGCCCTGGGCTCTCGGAGTTCAGTGGGAATAACGGGATTTGGGGTTGAGAGGCCAGGTGGTGGCTCTGAACTTCAGAATCAAGGTGGGTAAATGACCACAGTAGGTTCCAGGGACAGAAGGGCTACTAGAGTGTTTTGCCTTTCAGAGCTCCATGGTAGCAATTAATTAGTCATGGGATTCTTAGGCATGAACAGATGGGTAATCTACAAAGGTATTGCTTTATCTACAGAGCTGGAAGACAGTCTGATACAGGTTTCCACAGTGGGAATTTACTGCTTTATATCTAATTACTGAACTAAGCCAGGTCACAGGTTTACAGTCTGTTGATTGAGAGAAGATGGTCCCTTTCAGGAAGGACCTGGGACAGGGCTATAAGTACACTGTTGTTTGTTTTTGAGAAAGGGTCTCACTCTAGCCCAGGCTGAGCCAGACCTCACTCTGCAGCCCAGGCTGGCCTCAAACTCATGGATATCCTCCTACCTTAGTCTCCCGAGTGCTAGGATTATAGGTGCAGCTGGCATGTCCAGCTAGTACATTGTCATAAACAAACTTTCCTCCAAGTCTCCTCTAGAAAGGCCTTTGGCATCTTACCAAAGTGATTGTGCATTGGAAGGGAAGATGCCCAAACTTTTGGGGACTGTCAGCTACAGGTTCCGTGTTGATATTTTTCACTGGGGGTACAAAATTGGTCAGAATGAGGCCTTATGGGGGAAGTCATGTGCTAAATGGCAATAGGTTTACACTACAGAGTTTATTGGCCTTAGTCTATATGTTATCACCTAGCTGGTTGGAAGTGCTGAGAATGACATGCTCAGTTATGGTGCCAGCAAGAAGATGACACCCTAATAATTTGAGGAGCAGTACGTTAATTAGCAACCTTTATATAATGTCTTCTCTATGGTCAAGACATCCAAGTACAGGAAGAAAGAGGGTAGGAGGAGAAAAGCCTCTCCAGACATGTAACATTAAGAATAATGCTTCTCAGGCTGGAGAGATGACTCAGCAGTTAAGGTGCTTACTTGCAAAGTCTAATGACTCAAGTTCAATTCCCTGGTACCCACATGAATCCAGATACACAAAGTGGTGCATGCATCTGAAGTTTGTTTGTAGCAGCTGGAGGCCCTGGCATGTCCGTTCTCTGTCTCTCTTCTCTCTATCTCTTTCTGCTTACAAATAAATAAATAAATAAATAAATAAATAAATAAATAAATAAATAAATAAATAAATAAATAAATAAAATATCTTACTTTTTTCATGCTGAACAAGAAAGAAGCCCTTGTGGGCTCAGGGCAGCCTCTAGCACATGCTGGCTCCTCAGTCAATCGGTTAAGGGACACTGCTTCTTCGGCAGAGGTGACCGGCCAGGCAGACCTAGGCATGCTGATGACGTCTTATGATCAGTTATTAAAAAAAGAACTGGAAGTCAATGAAAAATTTAAAAGTGAACGTGGAAGCACAGAGGAACATGGAAGCTCCAAACAAAAGCAAAATAAGCAGTTGAATGGTTTCCTGGAACAACTCTGGCGGCAAGTACTGGACGTACTGTGACAGAATTAGCAGGGCAGCGAGAGAATTCCATCAAATCACCCCACTTTCCATTCAATGCCTTCCATTATTACTTGACAGGAGCTTTTCAGCTTTGCCCTCCAGGAAAGTGTCACACAGTTTATAGAGGCTCTCACTCCAAGTTTCATTACCGTGGAAGAGGAAATGGACATTTTGGGCAATTTACCTCACATCTATTTTTCAACAAATAGCTCCTCAGCCACCGTAATTTAGTGGAAAGGCTCCGGCTTTGTCATTTGTCTTCTCAGGAGCTTGTACTCAAGATGTACTTTTGCTCCCCATAACAATATAGCCCTGATTCCAGGCTGTGAGGTTTTGTGTCATCTTAAAAAAGAAAAAGATGAAGAAGAATATAGTATTAACTTTGAAGATCCAAAAAGCCAAAGATAATAACAAACAATGCTACAATTTCCAGCAGCTCGGGTGAGCCTGGATGTGTGTTGGAGATGGACTTCCAGGGCCATTGTGAAATATAGGAGAGGGGCTCCTTCCCAGAAGCCCCTAGGGCAGAGAACAATGGGCCTGCTTCCTAAGAGGACAGGATAGGGCTTCTGTTCCGAAACAGAGAGTATAGCTCAGGTTCAAAGACAGGCCATGGTTAAGGCTATTGCTCAGTTGCCTAGCATGCATAAAACCCTGGGTTCGATCCCCAGCACTGCATAAGCAGACATGGTGGAGCATGCTTATAGTCTCAGCACTTGGGAGGTGGAGGCAGGAAGATCAGAAGTTCATAGCCATCCCTGACCTCACAATACGCTCAGGGCTGGTCTGGAATATATGAGGCTTTATCTCAAAAAAAAAAAAAAAAGGTAGTGGGGTTGTCAGAAGCTGGAGAGATTTCTCAGTGGTTAAGGTGCTTGCCTACAAAGCCTGAAGGCCTAGGTTCGATTCCCCAGTACCCATGAAAAGTTTGTTTGCAGCAGCTCGAGGCCCTGGCATATCCATTCACACATACTCTCTCTGGCTTTCTCTTCTTGCAAATAAATAAAAATTTAAAAAGTGGTCAGTTGTGTTGGCACATGCCTTTAATCCCAGCACTTGGGAGGTGGAGGTAGGAGGATTGCTATAAATCAAGGCCAGCTGGGACTGCAGAGTAAGTTTCAGATCAGCTTGGGATAGAGTGAGACTCTACCTTGAAGAAAAAAAAAAGGTGTGAGGGGGAACCTGGGGTGATAGCTCAGTCAGTGAAGTTCTGTCTAGTAAACTGAGGACCTGCCTTCCTAGAACCCAAATAACAATGCTGGATGCCTTTAATCCCTGCCTAGCCTTGGGGAGGCAGAGACAGATCACGGGAGCTCTCTGGCAAGTTCAGCCTAATTGGTGAACTCCAGGCCAATGAAAGACCCTGTCTCATAAAGAGATGGATAGCATATCCCAGGAATGACACTTGAGTTTCCCTCTGGTTTCCACATGTACATATGAACACACATACACATGTGTACACACATACAAAGACACAGGTCAGTTCTAGTTCAATTTTCCAAGCCCACTACCATGCTGAAAGGCCCGAAAGATCTGGATATTAAGTGAAATAAGCCATGGAAAGTACTGGTGTGTTTGGGGACTATCAGGGGAGCTAGGAGACCTGGTTCCAGGCAGAAAGGTGTGTTTTCTGCAGGTTTCTGGGCAAATATCCAGGTGCTTGAACTGAGCAGGAAGCCGGGTTACAGAGGTAGGTCTGGGGACCCAGCATCTCTGTGAGATGTTCTAGAATAAATCACATAAAAACTGGGCAGATTGAGGGGTGTGGGTGTGGTCATAAAACAGGATGATGGACCTTAAGATTTCAAAGGTGATATAATTTCAAAAGTCTGGTTAGATTCTAGGATATTTCCATGGATTTTTGTTTTGAAATTTCTCTGGAAAACAGAAGCACTATAGAAACCAAATAAAAACTCAAAGAATGATTCCAAAGGGAGTTTTGAGCTTTCCAAGGAACTCGTATAAGCTTTTAAAATTCACATCATGCCTTAGAGGAAATGAATGATCTGATAAATAGGTCAGCAGAGGAAAGATGCTACCCACCATGTGGACGAAAGGATCATCAGGTACTGGTATTTCATTGCTTGTCAAAATACCAATGAACACTGAATGGAATGCAAAGTAATGTCAGGCAATGAAAGTTTATTATTTCCAGAGCAAGAGATACCTTGGGAATGGAGAAAAACCAACAGGGAGGGGAACCCTCTGTGACCCAAGGGGTTCTTAGGCTCAGACAAGGAAGGCTTCTTTCACTCAGAGCAGATGCTGAAGTCATTCAGAGCTGACTTCTGGGGGCTCAACACAAATCCCTTGAGGTGGGGGTCGTAACCCCTCCGGATGCACAGTTACTATCTGAGCCTTTCTCAGTCTGGACTCCAAAAGAGAGGAAGGGAACTCAGGGACCGCATCCTTGGAATCATTCAGGCATTGAAAAAATTGCTGAGAGTGGAGGGGATTCCAACTGGCCACCCACAGGAGGGGATCCAAGATCTCGTCTCCTGCTTTCTCAGTTGTAGGAGGGAGCTGGAAAGTTCAGGAAGCTTGTCTTCTTTTTCCAGGCATGATACCCCACGCTCCCATCTGCTTTCCTACTGAATGGACCCACACCTGCTTCCTTTTTGTCTGCTTTCTTCAGTGTAGTGAAGACAGAAAGGAGAGCTCCAAGTGCACCTAAGTTCGTGATAGCACATGTCAGGAAGCATATGAGAAGTGGACAAGGTTCACAGTTAAGGTTTTTGCTCTGCATGGAAATCCAGTTCTCCACCTGCATCTTTTAGTGGTGCTTGGGTTTAAACCTAGGGTCTTGAACCTGCATGCTATCCAAGCCCATTACCACTGAGTCACCTCTCCAGCCCTGGGATCTCCCAGCTGAACTATAATATTATATGACTTATGTTGAAGCTTTCTAGCTAATACTGTTCTGCATCAAAGTCCTTTGATGTGACTAATGACCACATACCTTCTCAGTGATAATATTGAAGACATGTGTTGTGGATCATAAGTAGAAGTTAAATGAATGGTCTAGAATAATGTTTTCCTTCTATGGTTTAAAGAATTTCATAGGCTAGGCTAGTTTCTAGCTGGGGTCTTCCTCAGACTTCCTTTAATCCTTGAGGAGGACACAGCTGTGGTGGTTCACATGCCTTTCATGGCTAAGAATGCCCAGGTACAATCCTAGAACCATCCAGGATAGACCAGGGTATCTTGACCTTGGTGATGTTTAGGACTGGATAATTTTTTATGGGGTCTGTCTGTGCATTTTAAGGTATTTAGCAGCACCCTTGGTCTCTATTCTCTAGAATACATGTATCCCTCACTTGTGGCGACAAAAATCCATTCTCAAATATCCTCTTATGGGAAAAAAATCACACATATTTTTTTCCACCAAGTTCTGATGAATCCATTCCCCCCCCCCCCATTCCTACCCCGAGGCAGGGTCTTGCTCTAGCCCAGGCTGACCTGGAACTCACTCTGTAGTTACAGGTTGGCCTCAAGATCACAGCGATCCTCCTTCCTACCCCAGCCTCTCGAGTGCTGGGATTTAAGTCATCTGCCACCATGCCTGACTAAATCCAAATTTTTGAGCTATTCCTCAAACCTGTTCCTTCTCTGTAACCACATTTCTAGTCTCCCTAAGGAAATGCTCAGCAAAGCGGTACAGTGCTAATAGAGCCAAGGCTGAGGCTGCAGTAGCTGGTGGCTGCCACTAAGTGGCGTCCAGCACCAACTCTGGCAGAGCCAAGACCCTACATCTCCCTCAGAGCAACCAGGCCACATCTAGAGAGGGACTCTGCAGAGGACCTACTGTGTGCCAGGCACTGCAGAAGATCGTTTACCTATAGTAAGAAGCACATTAAAGAGGCATTTACTCTATGTCAGACCCTGGGGCGTGTGGATCATCACCTTGGATTCTAAAAATAACTCTCGGAGACAGAATTAGCCATTTATTTATTATCTCATTTTATAGTCAAGAAAACAGAGGCACCCAGAAGAATTAAGAAACTTGAACTATTTAGTTAGTGCAAAAAGTACTGAAACCTACTATAGGTCAGGCACTCCTCTATGTGGAAACTACAATATTAGAGGAAAGAAATGAGATCTCAGAATTACAAGCATTCTAGTCCAAGCGAGCACAGCTTGCCAAGTCTGTTTGAAACTCAGGGCTGTGTGTCAGATTCTAGCATCTTCCACTGTGTCATACTAGAAGACAGAAAAAGGAACTTGTTTCCATGATAGCCTGCTATATGACAAGACCCTTACATACACCTAGTGTGGCAGGCACTGTTCTGGGCATCTGCAAGTGGACAGACAGACCAGGCCTTGCTTTTATGAGCCACCAGTAGAGGTGGGTAAAGGGAGACAGCTAGTTACTGGAATTGGGCAGAAAGATCATAGGAGAAGAGGTTGTGAAAGCCTGTCAGGGAACTTTAGCCTTGTGCAGGAAGTCAGGGAACGCTTCTAATGGGCAAGGAATCATTTTGGCTGAGAGGTCAAGGTTGAATAGCAGATAACTGAGCAGTGAATCGTGAACTCTATACTATGTATGAAAAGTCATGAGAAGCCAGGTAGTGAGTAAGGGACAAAAAACAAAATTCCCAGGTTGGAGAGATGGCTTAGCGGGTAAGGCACTGGCCTCCAGTGCCTAAGGCCCCGGGTTCAATTCCCCAGGACCCACATAAGCCAGACCCACAAGGTGGTGGCCCTGGTGTTCTCTCTCTCTCTCTCTCTCTCTCTCTCTCTCTCTCTCTCTCTCTCTCTGTATCTCTCTGCTTGAAAATGAATAAATAAAATATTTTTTAAAATTTCCAATTCAGAAATAAACATAGCCAAAATGTTCATATTTTATGTTCTAAGCATGTAAATTTTTATTTATTTTAAAATTTTATGTATGTGTATATGTGAAAGTGTATTTTGTGTGTGTGTGTGTGTGTGTGTGTGTGTGTGTGTGTGTATGTACCATGATGGAGGCCAACGAACAACCTCAGAGTGTTTGTCTTCTCCTTTCCCCATTCTTTTTGAGACCAGGTCTCTTGTTTTACCTTTGTGTGGGGGCTCCAGATTCTCCTGATCCTGCCTCCATTGCTGTAGGTGACAGGGTCACAGACATGTGCCCTGCTTTACCTACAGCTTTTCTTGGGTGCTGGGAAGTGGAACTCAGGCCGGAGGCTTGCCAGCAAGCACCTTTATCCACCAAACCATCTTCCCAGACCGTCTAAGCACTTTTTTTGTAAACATGGTCTCTGGGTCTTATCTAGTCTGGGGTTTAAATTCTAGGTCAACTGTATAATGGTTGCAACCATGGGCAAGACCCACCTTCTCTGTATTCCATTTTGTTGCCTGTAAATTGGGAGCAAAATTGCCTCACCCTTTAAGGGCATGTGAGGGTTAAAATATTTTTATGTATTTTCAAGAGAGAGAGAGAGAGAAAGAGAGAGAGAGAGAGAGAGAGAGAGAGAGAGAGAGAGAGAGAGAGAGAGAGAGAGAGAGAGGTATCAGAGCCTCAAGCCACAGTAAATGAACTCCAAATGCATGTGCCACTTTGTAACCTGGCTTTACATGGGTACTGGGGAATCAACCTCCAGTTGTTAAGTTTTACAGGCAAGTGCCTTCCCTGCTGAGCCATCTCTCCAGCCCAGATGTGAGGATTTAATGAGGTAACCAATGTAAGCACTTAGCACAACACCTGTACGTAAGTGCTGTCTACTAGTGGTGATTTCTATCGTGACACCATTTTACACACAGCGCTTTCATTTTGTCCCCTTCGCTTTCCAAGTAAACATCTCTGCATGTTATTAATCACTTCTTTACAAGGACGCACTGTATGAGCGTGGATGGCTGTTAAAATATGGAGGAAAGAGAAATGTCTCCCCAGTGGTGGTGTGGTTACCTCAGAGAGAAGGTGGGAGGACTTTATCCGACTTCTTATTGCTACTCTAGGAACAGCGACAATAGCAGTAAAGAACAAATAAATCTGGAGAGAAAAGGATGAACCCTCAGCAACCCATCACGCATCGTTTATTTGTGGGATTTATGACAAAGACTCCACAGCAGTTATCAGAGGCATTTTAAGTAACTGGGCTGATGAGCTATGCTGGAACAATGAATCTTGACTCCTTCCACAATCATCAAAAATTAATTTATGATGGATGATATACTTCCAAGTGGAAGCTAAAATAAAACAGCCAAGCTTCTAGAAGAATATAGATGGAAAAAATTCCCACAATGAAAAGATAGAAAATTTGTGGTGGGGAGATGGCTCAGTGGTTAAAATGTACTTGCTTGAAAGCCTGCCAGTCCACATTCAATCTCCACGATCCATACGAAGCCAGACACACAAAGAGGCACATGGGTCTGGAATTTGTTTGCAGTATCAAGAGGCCCTGGCATGAACATTCTTTCTCTCTCTCTCTCTCTCTCTCTCTCTCTCTCTCTCTCTCTCTCTCTCTCATAAACAAGTTAATATTTAAAAAAATAGAAAACTTGCTTATTGTGTCCCTAAAGCAATGAGAAACAAAAATTCAAAGAAAAATTAATTGATCCTCACTACTTTAAGAACGTTTGATGTCTTACAGCTTTTAAGTACTAACCACTGTTTATCCCTGGCGTACATCCATTTAATGTGTCTTTACATGAGCCTTCTCTCAACTGCTGCTGCCTGAGCCAAAATATGTCACAGAGATGCTGACGTTATTAAAGAGAACAC
>PVHP010029478.1:10353-22462 GCA_004024765.1 Zapus hudsonius
GAGAGAGAGAGAGAGAGAGAGAGAGAGAGAGAGAGAGAGAGAGAGAGAGAGAGAGAGAGAGAGAGAGAGAGAGAGAGAGAGAGAGAGAGAGAGAGAGAGAAAGAGAGAGAGAAAGTAGAGAAGATGGGTGCACCAAAGCCTCTTGCCACTGCAAATGAGCTCCAGGTGCATGTGCCACTTTGTGTGTCTGGCTTTACATGGGTACTGGGGAATCAAACCCAGGTTTGTCAGGCTTTGCAAGCAAGTGCTTTTAACTACTGAACCATCTCTCCAACCCTGTAACAGGTTTTCAAAATGAGTTTAAGTTGTCTGAAAGACCTCTATGAGAACTTTTTTTTCACAAAGTCTCTAGAAAAAAAAATGCCAAGCAGAATATGAACATTAGCTATGATTAAAGTCAGTATATCATTTCCTTTCAGAAAAAAAAAGAATACCATAGCTTCTAATGTTTAGATTTGTTTGTGAGTTGGAGTGAAAGTCAGTAGTAGAGGCCAGGAAGCTAGAAAGGGCCCATGAGGGAGGGAGGAGATAGTAGACATGAAGTAGTGGGGGTGAAATGGTCTGACTGGGGTCAGGGGAGTGGATGGAGGAGAGGAGAGGGTGGGAGGAGGGTTAATCAAAATTAAATATGTTATGAGTAAGCCATATGAAAACCTGCTTCTTTGTTAAAAAAAAAGAGAGAGAGCTGGGAGAAGTACCCTGTGGAGGTAGATAATGCTGTGTCCCAAGGCTTACAAGAAAATTTCGGTGCCAGGGGTGGGATACTGTTGCAGTCAGCTTTCTGGTTGCTGGCACAAGGAACCTGACCAAAAGCAGCTTGTGAAGGAATGAGTTTATTTTGGCTTACAGATTCAAGAGGAAGCTCCATGATGGCAGAGAAAATGATGGTATGAGCAGAGGCTGGACATCACCTCCTGGCCACCATCAGGTGGACAGCAGCAACAGGAGTGTGCCAAACACTGGCAAGGGGAAGCTGGCTATAACACCCAGAAACCTTTCCTTCAACAATACACTGCCTCCAGGAGGCTCTAATTCCCAAATTGCCACCAGCTAGGGACCTAACATTCAGAACACATGAGTTTATGGGGGACACCTGAATCAAACCACCACAGACACCTAGCAAGTTGTTGGTCACGGAGGTAGCGTCTCAAAAATAATAGTAATAATAATAATAATAATAATAATAATAAAACTACAGAAAAGAAAGGTGGAGGAAGGAGAAAAGAAAAGCATGTATGGAAGTAAAACTATGAGTACTTGCCAAGCAGATTTCAAATAAAATAAATCACAATTTCTAGAAACAATGTTATAATTGTGGTTACAAACTCAGTGAAGTCAGGTAGTGTGGCCCACATCTTTAATTCTAGCACTTGGGAGGAAGAAGTAGGAGGATCACCATGAGTTCAAGACCAGCCTGAGACTACATAGTGAATTCCAGGTCAGCCTGGGTTAGAGTGAGATCCTACCTCGAAAAACCGAAAACCAAACCAAACCAAAAAAAAAAACCCTCAGTGAATTGGTCTCCCACTTCCCTGAAGATGGAGTGTGCATTGCCCTGTTTGTTGTGGTTTGAGTGTGAAATGTCTCTCACAGGCTCATGTGTTTGGACAATTGATCCCCAGCTGGTGGTAATGTTTGGGAAGGTTGTGGAAACTTTAGGAGGCGGAGCCTTGTTGGAGGAAGTGGGCCACTTGGGGTGTGCCATGAGGCTTTATAGTTTAGCCCCACCCCTCTGCCTCCTGGTCCTGCTGGAATGTAGCTCTCAAACTGAAAGCCAGAATAAGCCCTTTCCTTCCTGAAACTGTTTCCTGTTAGGTATTTGGCCACAGTAACTAATGTGCCATTCCTTATAAGAAATGCAACCAAACTCCCTGGACATTTTTACATTAAAAACAAAAGACTTAGAAAACATGAAAGAGAAAAGCAGACCAAATAAGGTCTTTGTTTGGAAGGAATGACATAGTGACAGTTTTCCTAGTTTCCTTCCCACCTCATATACCCTGCACTTGGAGCTAAAAAAACTAGTAATTTGGTGGGCGTGGTGGTGAATGCCTTTAATCCCAGCACTGAGCAGGCCAAGGTAGGAGGATTGCTGTGAGTTCAAGGCCAGCCTGGGCTAGAGCAAGACCCTACCTCAAAAAACAACAGCACAGAAAGAGCTATTAATTTGGAAATACCAAATGGCATAGACCTCCAAAGCCTTTTCCAAGCCAAAGGACCAGGAAAGGGACAGCACAGCAAGATAGTAAATTTCTAGACTATGGCTGCTGTACTCCAGCCAAGCACCAAAGAAAACATCCTCAATTCCACCATCCATAGGCCAGCAATGGTTGAATGGTGGTGGTGGTGGGGTGTAGGTTCCTACCCTCAGCCACAATGGGGCACCCAACTCCCTGGGGAGGAATAGCAGGGAAAGCTGAGATCTCACGTCTGTTGAGCCTTAGCAGAGTTCTCTCCCACTACGGCTGGTGGAGATCCTGCAGGAGGATGGTGTTCCGTTTCCCACAGGCAGTCATGGGGAGCCCTTCCCCTTTTGTGCTGGTGGAGCCTGGTGGCCAGGAGGAGAACTTACACTCCTCCCCACACCGGAAATAATGAAGTGGGACCATTGGCTCCTTATGCTGCTGGAGGAATGTCACAAAACCACCAGCTAAAACAGGTTTAAGTAGGATCCAGAATTTCATCAACAAGACACAGCTGCACATATCTGTAATCCCAGCATCAGGAGATGCAGGCAGGACGGTCAGAACTTGCAGGACATCCTCAATTACATAGCAAGGTCAAGGCCACCCTGGGCTAAATAAAACCCTGTCTTAAAAAAAAAAGTTCCAGAATCTCAAAATATAATATGAAAAATTTCCAGATTAAAAATATTTTTACTTATTAGAGACAGCAAGCATGGTGTCACCACTGCAAAGAACTCCAGATGCATGCACTATTTTTTTTTTTAAATTTGTTTTGTTTTTCAAAGTAGGGTCTCATGTTTGCCCAGGCTGACCTGGAATTCACTATGTAGTCTCAGGGTGGCTTTGAACTCACAGTGATCCTCCTACCTCTGCCTCCAGAGTGCTGGAGTTAAAGGTGTGCACCATCATGCCTGGCTGTTTTTAAAATATTTATTTATTTGCAAGCAGAGAGAGAGAGAGAGACAGAGACAGAGACAGAGAAGAGACATACACAGAGAGAATGGGCATGCAAGGGCCTCCAGCCACTGCAAACAAACTCCAGATGCATGTGCCACTTTGTGCATCTGGCTTTACATGGGTACTGGGGAATCAAACTTGGTTATTAGGCTTTGCAGGCAATTGCCTTAACTACTCAGCTTTCTCGCCAGCCCCTCATGCACCACTTTGTGCATCTGGTTTTATGTAGGTACTGGGGAATCAAACCGAGGCTGACCTTCAGGATTTGCAAGCTTTCAACTTTAATGGCTGAGTCATCTCTCTAGCCCTAAAATATTCAGATTTAAATAGAAACTTTCTTGTTATACCATACTAGCCTGTTCAGGTTTGCATTAGCAAATGCCCTGGTCTGGGTGTGCTGAATAGGGATTTCTAAATAGAAGGAGGCTAGTTAAGATTCAGGAAGTAAAGGAAATTTACATGTCCCAGAACCTTCCTAAAACTAACAAGGTTCACAAGGCCCCTCCCAAAGTTATATAAGGAGTAAGAATCCCGGAGAGAAGAGACTCTCCACCTGGGTGAGCTGTCTGAACTTCATGCAGTGAGTGAGCTCTTGGGATACAGCTTTCACGAGTCATCATTTTTCCTCTCTTCAGTTTTCTAAATTTCGTTTGATAGTTGCAGTAAAATCATAACACTGATCTGAATCTAAATGCACAGAAAGAAAGTATTTCAAGGGCTTGAGAGATGGCTTAGTGGTTAAAGGCACTTACTTGTAAAGCCCAACTGCCCAGGTTCGATTGATTTCCTAAAGCCAGATGCACAAAATAACACATGTGTCTGGAGTTTGATTGCAGTGGCAGGAGGCCATTCCTATTGGAGTAAGAAAGATTATTTCAAATACTTATAAGTGAACAGATTTAAGGAAGGTAAAATTTCTGCACCTTACTCAACTAGTAAAATGAGTGTATGATATATATATATATATGATATTAGAAGAATCACCAAAATATATACAAAGATATGAACTTAAAACACTGTAAATAAATAAAACAAAGTTCTAAAAACATTCACCTATAGAAGATAAGAAAAAGAAAACAGAGAAGAGAAAGCAAGAAATAAAATGGCAGATTTAAGCATTAACATATTAATAAGTATATTAAGTGGAATTGGTTTAAGGATGGCCTTAGAATACAGATATAGGCAAAGCAGATTATGAAACATGATCCAACTGTATGCTTTCTACAAGAAATTCACTTCAATTATAACAATACAGGTAGGTTAAAAATGAACAAATGAGGGCTGGAGAGATAGCTCAGTGGTTAAGGCGGTTGTTTGCAAAGCCTAATGGCCTGGGTTCAGTCCCCTAGGTACCCATGTGAAGCAGGATGCACAAAGTGGTACATGCATCTGGAGTTTGTTTGCAGTAGCTAGAGTTCCTGGCGTGTCCATTCTCTCAGCCTCTCTCCTTACAAATAAATTTAAAATATTAAAAATTAAAAATAAACGAAAGTATAATCTGTGCCTATAAACTTGCCCTCTAAATATTTACTATCTGAGAGACTTAAAACTAGTCAAGGTTCTGAGATTAAATGGCTGTCAAGGGCTCAGTACTAAATGAGACCTGTCTAATGTACCTTCCAAGGTTCAGAGAACATTGCAAAAAAGGGTGTCGAAAGAATGTAAGCGCCAGAGGATGGGGAGGAGTGCTTTGGAATGTTGTCTTTTGGACTTAAAGTGGTCTTTGCATTCGTGACCACTTCCCACAGTTGTTGCTGTCTGCACCAGACCTGAACAATATTAGGCCCAGCAACATGAAGCTGGGCGTGGTGGAGCATGCCTTTAATCCCAGCATTTGGGAGGCAGAGGTAGGAGGATTACCATGAGTTCAAGGCCACCCTGAGACTACACAATGAATTCCAGGTCAGCCTGGCCTAGAGTGAGACCCTACCTCGAAAAACAAAACAAAATGAAACATTTCAATATGGATGATGGAACAGGGGCAAGACATTTAAACAGTAGAAGAGGAACTAATCAGAAAGCAGGGGGTTGGTGAAAGGGGCACAAAGACGGTAATGGGAGGGGACTATGATCAAAATACATGAAGCAAATATTGGGGAATTGTCAATAAAAGTTGTTTTTTAAAAAAGGAAAATAAGCTGGGTGTGGTGGTTTATAACCCCAGCACCGGGAGGCTGAAGTAGAAAGGATCATCACGAGTTTGAGGCCAGCCCGGACTATATAGTGACAAAATAAAACCTTTCCTCCTGCCAGCTGCTTTTGGTAACAGCAACAGTAGCCCAGGCTGGCCTTTAAATCATGACAGTTTTCTTGCCTCAGTGTCATGGTTTGATACAGGTGTCCCCCACAAACAATTGAATGTGTTCTGATAGATCGATCCTCAGCTGATGGCAGTTTGGGTTTTACAACCTTGATGAAGCTGTGTTGTTGGGGGCGGGCTTATGGGGGTTATAAGCCAACTTCCCCTTGCCAGTGTTTGGCACACCTTCCTGCCGCTGTTTGCAGTGCTGTGGCAGAGGTGATGTCCAGCCCTCTGCTCATGCCATCGTTTTCCCTGCCAGGATAGAGTCTTCCCTCGAGTTCGTAAGCCAAATAAACCCATTCCTCTACAAGCCACTTTTGCTTGGGTTCTTTCTGCGCAGCAACTAGAAAGCTGACAGCAACACTCAGCTTCCCCAGTGTTGGAGTGACAGGCATGAACCACCACCCCTGGATTAAGCGAAATATATTTGAAAAATAGAAAATTATAGCCTCAGTCTATTCATGAATACAAATGCCAAAACAGCCCTTTGAACCTTATCGAATCTAATCCAAGAATGTGAAGCCTGGCATGGCGGTGCATGCCTGAAGTCTCAGAACTCAGAGATGGAGGCAGTTGGAGCAGGAGTTCAAGTCAAGTCTGGGCTACATGAGACCTTAAAATAAAAAGAGTACAGGGCTGGAGAGATGGCTCAGCGGTTGAGGTGCTTGCCTGCAAAACCTAACTATTGGAGTTGATTCCCCAGTACCCATATAAGGCCAGATGCACAGGGTGGCACATGCATCTGGAGTTCATTTGCAGTGGCTGGAGGCCCTTGCACACCCATTCTCTTTCTGTCTGTCCCTCTCTGCTTGCAAATAAATAAAAAAAATTAAAGTAAAGCTTATTTTCTTTTTTAAAGTATTTTATTTATAAGAGAGAGAGAGAGAGAGAGAGAGAGAGAGAGAGAGAGAGAGAGAGAGAGAGAGAGAATGGGCACGCCAGGGCCTCCAGCCACCGCAAGCAAACTCCAGACATATGTGCCATCTCGTGCATCTGGCTTTACTTGAGCACTGGGGAATTGAACTCGGGTCCTTCTGACTTGCAGGCAAACACCTTAACCACTGAGCAATCTCTCCAGCCCAAAAATATTTTTCAAAAAAGAGTACATCTGGGCATGGTGCTCGCCTTTAATCCCAGCCTTTGGGAGGCAGAGGCAGGAGGATTGCCATGAGTTCAAGGCCACCCTTAGACTACATAGTGAATTCCAGGTCAGCCTGGGCTACAGAGAGACCCTACCTCAAAAAAAAAAAAAAAAGAAAAAAGAAAAGAAAAGAAAAAAGAGGGAGAAGAGGAGGAGGAGGAGGAGGAGGAGGAGGAGGAAGAGTACATGCAAAGTTTCTGCAAGGAAATAAAATTAAAACCAAAAAGTACAAGACAGCAACCACACCATTGCTTAGTTGAATTAATCCAGGTATGAAAAGCTGGCTTAATAGCAGAAAACCCACAGATGTGAATCATTGTATTAAACTGGCTAATAGGAAAAAAAACCCACTAATGTCAATTGGTCACAGAAGCCCTTTGCAAAAACTCAACTGTCAATCATGGTTTTATGGAGATTTAAGACTAGAAAAATTTGCAACCTAATCAAGACTGCTGACTTTTTAAACTCCCAGAGTTTTTCATCCTAATGGAAAACACTGGGAGCACTCCTCCGAAGTCTGGAGAGAGAGGTTCATAGGAATGGAAACCATCACTTCTTTCATTTACTATGATATTGGAGATTCCAGCCAGTCCAGCACAACAAAGAAAAAGGATATTAGGTTCAAAAGGATAGAAAAAGGGGACAGAAAATGTCATTTTTGAGAATAACAAACCCAAACAAATGTACTGATAAGTTGCTGAAAATATTATAGCGTTTCTAGATCTAATATGATCAGAATCAGCTGAAGTTCTACATGGCAGCAAGGAGCTAGGAGATATGAAGGAAATAAAATTGATACATTTATATTAAAAAAAATCAGGACGGTGTGGTGGCGCACGCCTTTAATCCCAGCACTCGGGAGGCAGAGGTAGGAGGATTGCTGTGAGTTCAAGGCCACCCTGAGACTCCATAGTGAATTCCAGGTCAGCCTGGACTAGAGGGAGACCCTACCTAGAAAAACCAAAAAAAAAAAAAAAAAATCATGTCACCAGGACTTGATCAATCTACCCGGAGGTCTTCAAGACCTCCGCTGGGGTACTATAAAAATGTCAACACTCCCAAAATGGATCTGCAAGTTTGATGTGATTCCAGTGAACATACAACAGAGCATTCATGGACCTTGGTGAGACGCTTTTAAAACGAATATGGAAAAGTAAAGGAGCAGGTGTAGTGGCTCACACCTGCATTCCCAGCCCTGGGGAGGTGAGGCAGGAGGACTGTTGTGAATTCAAGGCCACACCGGGGGTATAGAATGAGACCTTGTCTCGAAAAAATAAAAAACAAGGAAACAAAAATATATAAAAGAGCAGGATTTCCCAGGGCATTTCTGTAGATGGAGGGGAACAGTGGTGCCTGGGGAGGTAAAAGGGAGAGAGAACCAAGGGTTCACCAAAGTTCGCCCCCAAGTTTGGCCAGAAAATTTTCCTCTTAATCGATTACTAGATTTCTGGGTCAGAAACCAAGATGATGCTTCCCCTTCCTGTTATATTGTGACAATAACAGGAGTGTCACTTTTTTGAGGAATGAAGTTGGAGAAGGAACGAGCATCTTTTACTGAAAGTTCTGAGCATGTAGACAGACCTAAAATGAGGCAACCCTCCTTCCATCTGCTGTTTGGAGTAGGCAAAAACTTTCTGTAGGTGTTGAAAAGAAATAAGGATGATGCTTTCAACGTTTGTGAAAGAACCGACTTGGAGCATCATTAAAAAGAAAATCATTTATTTTTTATATTTTTATTTATGTATTTGCAAGCAGAGAGAGAGAGAGAGAGAGAGAGAGAGAGAGAGAGAGAGAGAGGAAGGAGAGAGCATGGGCATGCCAAGGCCTCCAGCCACTACAAATGAACTCCAAATGCATGTGCCACTTTGTGTATATTGCTTTACGTAGGCACTGGGGAATCAAACCCAGGTCATTAGGCTTTGCCGGCAAGTGTCTTAACCGCTGAGCCATCTCTCAAGCCTAAAAAAAGTCATTTAAAAATTTAGTTTAAATTTCACTCAGAAGTCCAGACCTTCCAACACAAAACAATTTTTTTTTTTGCTTTTTTGTTTTGTTTTTTTTGAGGTAGGGTCTCACGCTAGCCTAGCTGACCTGGAATTCACTATGTAGTCTCAGGGTGGTCTCGAACTCACAGTGATCATCCAACTTCTGCCTCCCAAGGGATGGGAATAAAGGTGTGTGTCACCACACTTATTATTTTTTTCTTTTTAACTTTTTATTGACAACTTCAACAATTATAGACAATAAACCCTGGTATTCCCTCCACACCCCAGCTTCCCCCTCTCAAATCCATCCTCCATCAAATCCCCTCCCCGTCTCAATTAGTTTCTATTTTTTTCTATGTCATCATCTTTTCCTCCCATTATGGAGGTCTTGTGCAGGTAGTGTCGGGCACTGTGAGGTCATGAATATCAAGGCCATTTAGTGTCTGGAAGATTGCATTGTAAGCAGTCCTACACTTCCCTTGGCTCTTACAATCATTCCACCACCTCTTCTGCAATAGACCCTGAGCCTTGGAAGGTGTGATAGAGATGTCCCAGTGCTGAATACTTCACTGTCACTTCTTCTCAGCACTGTGGTGTCTTTTGAGTTATCCCAGTGGTCACCACCATCTGAAAAGAGAAGCTTCTCTAACCAAAAGTGAGCATAGCATTAATATATGGGTATACACATTTAAAAAGTGCTTATAAGGCAGTTTGATGGGCATAAAATATGCATTTAGCTAGACAACAACTTCCCTATGACTCATGACCACCCCACCTTATGCATTTGACTGGGTCTTCAGTACCAGGCATGCTTTTCCTCCCGTGGAGTAGTCCTCCAGTCCCATTAGTGAGCAATTGGTTTCCCCCACAACAGATGTGCCACTATTGCCCCAGTTGGCACATTAGGCCTGGCTGGCCAGTCTTAAGGCTTGCAAGGTTCACTGCTGTTTACCATCATTGATTACTTCTGTCTCCCATAGGGCTGCATGCAGCCATAGCTTTTTCTAGCTTTCTGTGGGATGGTTAACAGGGAGGAGGTTTTCAGCTCAGCTTACCATTTCATTCTGGTGGGCAACCAAGAGCCTTGGCCTGTAATGTTTTGGGGGCCTCAGGAAACTCCCTGGCCTACAAGTCACTGGGAGGTATCCTGTCCCCAGCACTGAAATTTTTCTAGTAACAATCTATGGCCTCTGGGTGTGCCATTATCCAAAGAAGTAGGTTTCCATGTGGCTTATTCAAACCTCTTGAATTTTGGTTAACCCTCCCCCACCCTTTCTTGACATAATCCCTTCCCCTGACCCCACTTAGGCCATTGCATCCCCAGTAATCTGTTCATCTGCATACATATATACAATACCCTCCCCTTAAGTCTCCCCTCTCCTCCCTCCCTTATAGCCCCTGTCTAGCTGACTGGCTCCTACTACTGACCTTTACTCCAACTCACATATAAATCTAAACATTTGTAGCCAGGATCCACATAAGAGAGAACATGTGGCATTTGGCTTCCTGAGCCATGGTTACCTCACTTAGTATACTCCTTTCCAGATCCATCCATTTCCCTCCAAATTTCATAATTTCATTTTTCTTTACCACTGAATAGAACTCCGTTGTATAAATGTACCACATCTTCATTGTCCATTCATCAGTTGAGGGACATCTAGGCTGGTTCCCTTTCCTAGCTATTGTGAATTAGAGCCCCAATAAACATGGATGAGCAAGTGGCACATACATCTTGAATTCATCTGCAGTGGCTAGGGGCCCTGGTGTGCCCAATCTGTCTCTGTCTCTCACTCTTTGCTTGTAAATAAATAAAGTATTTAACTGATATAAAATAAATAAAATATTTAAATAAACAAAAATATTTTAAAAATAAAAACTAAAGAGCAGGCTGGAGAGATGCCTCAGCGGTTAAGGCACTTACCTAAATGGCCTAACCATGAGAGTTCAATTCCCCAGTACCCACGTAAAGCCAGATGCATAAAGTGGTGCATGCATCTGGGGTCCATTTGCAGCAGCTAGAGGCCCTGGGGCGCCCATTCTCTCTGTTGCTATGGGCATGGTGATGCACGCCTTTAATCCCAGCACTCTGGAGGCAGAGGTAGGAGGATCACTATAAATTTGAGGCCACCCTGAGACTACATAGTGAATTCCAGGTCAGCCTGGGCTAGAGTGAGGTCCTACCCCCCAAAACAAAAAATATATAAAGAGCTTGAAATATTGAGGATGTTGTGCAGGACAGGAACAATTAGAAGCCAAAAATGAGGTTCTGGACAATAATATTAGTTGCCAAGCTTTTAATGACTACAATAGAAGTGCTTGCAATGAAAAGAAAACTGACTAGTTCCTTTAAACTTTTGAATAGAGATTACTTTTAATCTGTAATTTTATATTCAACCAACGTCATATGCTGTAGAATAGAAACATTTTAGACACATATTCTATTTTCATGCCTCGTTATTAGAAAATTACTTGAGATAAAATAAGCCAACTGTCATGGTGCTTTTGATGAAATGTTCCCCATAACCTCATGTATTATGCGTAATTGTTCCTTAGCTGCTAACAATTTGGGAAAGTTGCTGGGTGTTTGGGAGGTGGAGCCTTGCTGGAGGAGGTGTGTTGCTGGGCACAGGTTTTGGGGTGTTACAAATCAGCTCTCCCTTGCCAGTGCTAGTTCACTGAGAAAGCTTCCACCATGTCATGGTTTGATCCAGGTGTCCCCCACAAACAATGGAATGTGTTCTGATAGATCGATCCTCAGCTGATGGCAGTTTGGGTTTTACAACCTCGATGAAACTGTGTTGTTGGGGGCGGGCTTATGGGGTTATAAGCCAGCTCCCCCTTGCCAGTATTTGGCACACCTTCCTGCCGCTGTTTGCGGTGCTGTGGCAGAGGTGATGTCCAGCCCTCTGCTCATGCCATCGTTTTCCCTGCCAGGATGGAGTCTCCCCTCAAGTCCATAAGCCAAATAAACCCATTCCTCCACAAGCTGCTTTTGCTTGGGTTCTTTCTGCGCAGCAACTAGAAAGCTGACTGCAACAGTTTTGGTACCAGGATGTGGGGTCATCTGTTGCTGCTAGAACCCTGATCTTGTGGCTTTGGTCTTCTGGAAGTGATCTACAGGAGGAATGTGGAAGGATTTGAAATCTCGGTCTAAGAGATGCCTCGCAGTGTTGTGAGTACAGCTTCATGGATCATTCTGGTCAGAGTTGAAAGACCTGAATGTAATGAGAACTATGGACTGTGAGGTTTGGCTTACGAGGGGAAGAAAGAACTTGGTCAGGACTGTGCCAGAAGCAGTTTGCGTGAGAGGCTTACTGTGTTCTGCCTGCCTATGTCCTTGGAACCTGTGCAGGGTTGCTTGACGTAAAGATGGACTGGTGTGAGCAGATGGAGATGGCACAGAAAGAAGATCTTTGGGTCGAAACTGCTGCCCGTTCACCTGCAATTGTTTGAGAGATGAAAACCATTGAGATTGGGCCAGCTGGTCTGCATTGGAACAACAGGAAGAATGCGGACTTTTGAAGTAAGGGGCCTGAAT
>PVHP010029479.1:0-22361 GCA_004024765.1 Zapus hudsonius
AACACCGGGGCCTTAGGCACTAGAGGCAAGTGCCTTAACCACTGAGCCATCTCTCCATCCCTGACACTTTTTATTGATAACTTTATTATCCATAATTAGATACATTGTATGAGCAAATCTTATGGTGGTACCCCATTTCCCTCCTCCCTGTCCCCAATCCACTGGGGATCCTCCTTGTTGGGCATACTGGATCAGTCCATGGATTAGGGGGTTATGAATTTTACAAGAGGTAGCCAGTTTTTCTTGCCCCCACTTTGTGTATTGTTGCTGAGGGGTGCAATGTCTCCGGATATTCTCCCCTACGATGGCTCCTACATTCTTTCTGCTCCCTTTTTCATTCAATTCCCGAGTCATGGTGAGTGAGATTTAACTGTTGAGATCTTAAGTGTCTCTGGACTTCTGCTTTGGGTTGTGTTGCATATTGGTGGTGCCTGTCTGATTGACCTGTCCTGCGTTATTTGACTTGCCGTGGTGATAGATCTCATATTTATCATGCCATTTCCTCTTAGGTTTCATTAGGGGCCTACATGATAGGCCAGGGGTGGTTCCTCTCTTGCCAAGATGTCAGCTATTTTCGCATGGTTTATTGGTGGAATTGGGTTGACCACTGCTCTCTCACTGCCTTCTGAAAAATACAAACAGACTCTCCATCAGAGAGTGAGATCAGTATAGGTTAAAATGAGACACACATTGCTAACTTTGCAAGATTCTAATGGGCATAGCCTCTTTGTAAGTCTCTGTTAGTGGGAATTACCCTTTGGAGTCTGTCGCGTCTCGGCTCGACCAGCAAGAACGAGGCGACACCAGGCTCTTCTCAGCAGCAGTTTATTCAGCAGGTTTATGATGAACACAGGAATGGCCCCGAACCAGGTCGGGGGAGCACAGTTATATAGAGCACTAACCAATCAGACTTACATACGTATTGATTCTCTATAGGTCCACGTATGATGGTGTGATCAGAGGATGTAGCAAGCTATGAGGAAGTGCTTATCTATATCCTAATAAGGAGTTGTTTATGACAGGGCAGGGAGGATAGGGCAGATGCCAGCGCCATCTTGGCAATATTGGCCATTTTATGCCATACTGTAACTATAGCAGCCAATTTATATATGCAGGCTCACCACAGGAGTCCGTGTTTTTGGTCCCTTTAAGATTTTTCCCTTGATCCCAATTCCTGTTAAGGGTTCCTTGTCACTGAGTGGATCTCTTAGCCAATTTGAAACCCACTGATTACTCCCCTAGGTTTGGGCACCACTATTGCACTGGTAATCACTTCTTGGCTTGCTGGTCTCTACTATAAAGCAGTATGTTCAGCATTCTTGTGAAATTAGTCTGTATTTTATATCAGTGATCTCTGCTTTCTCCAAATATCATTCAACAATTTCCTCTGGGGACTCATGTAGCACCTATGCTAGCATCTGGGCACTGGTTACCATTCTGGATCTTGCAGGGTCTCTCAGTGTTGTGTGATGAATTTCTGTGGTTTCTTCAGCAATAGGATCTTACCTTTGGCCTGCGGTGGGCATTCAAGAGCATTGACAGAAACCTGTCTTGTTTGGGGGACCTCCTGGGTCTCTTTGATCACCAGCTCAGTGTGGGAAGGAACCAATGACTGGGATAGGGAGTTGCAGGTCTGATCAATTTTTCATGGCGTTAGGCTTCCTCCCATTTTATTCATTGCCCCTCTTAGCAGGTGATGCTCACAGCTTCCTCGAGCACTTACTGTGTGAAAGGATTTTATGGTTTTGATTCATTATTGGTTTAGCTTATTATATAAGTCCCCCTACCCTCCCATTTCTCCCCTCCTCTTCCTTCTATCCTCTTTACAGTCTCTCTATTCATTTGTCAGGTTTGCTTAGAGTTTAACCTTAACCTGGTGTCGTAGTCAGCCACACGCCGCTGGGATGAATCTCCAAACCACGCACAATTATGGGGAGGAAAATATTTATTAAACAGATCCAGGGGAAGAAGTTAAGGAAAGGCCAGCCCCCTTTTACAGAAGCAAGCGGAGACAGAGTCAGAAGCCAACCACCAGCACCACAAGCAAGCACACTCCAAACTAACAAAAGGAACTCCAGGCTTGAGCTCAGACTGCTATTTGCATATGTATAGCTAAAATTCCAGACCCACACCAGAAATACCTTAGGGCTGAACCCTAGGATCTGGCCAAGGTGACACACTTTCTTTAGCCAGAACTGGCTGGAGACAATTTATAATTTTAATAAACCCTTAATTCTTTTGGGGGACATTTATTCAAAACTACCACACCTGGTTAGGAACCCTATATGAGGGATGCGGCCTTTGACTCTCTGTTCTTGTGTGAGTTCGCTAAGTATGATCAGCTCCAAGTCTTTCCACTTTTCTTTAAATTTCATTATTATGTCATTTTTCCTTTCAGCTGAGAATTCCATCATGTAAATGTACTACAACTTTGATATACATTCATCTAGAGATGGACATTTCGGTTGATTCCAATTCTTACCTATTATGAATTGAGCTGCTATAAGCATGGTTGAGCAAATGTCTTTGCTGAGGTGTAAAATCTCAAGGATAGCTGCCTAGTAGAGGGATAGCTGTGTCCATTGGTAGCTCTATGTTCATTCTATTCAGGAGTCTACACACTGCTTTCCATAATGTTTGTATAAATTTGCAATCCCATCAGCAGTGAATGAGGGCTACTTTTTCCCCTGCATCCTCACCAGCAACTATTGTTGTTGGATTTTTTAATGATTGCCATTCTGACTAGAGTAAGCTGAAATCTCATTGTAGTTTTGATTTGAATTTCCCTTATGATTAAGGATAATGAACACTTTCTTAAATGAGACTTGACCATTTGTGTTTACTCTGTGAATTCTCTGTTGACATCAATGTGACATTTTGAGAGGGGGCTGTTTGATTTTTTTATTATTTATTTTTTTAAATTCTAGATATTAGACCTCTGTCTGAGTTATAGCTGGCAAAAATTATCTCCCCATTTGATGGTGGTCTATTGGCTTAAGTATGGTATGCTTGTCTGTACAAGAGCTTTTAAGTCTTTCCCTATTGGACTTTAGGAGTTTTGTATATTGTCTTTATTATGTTGAGGTATAAGCCATCTATGCCGAGCTTTTCCAGTGTTTTGATCATGAAGTGGTGTTGAATTTTATCAAAGGCCTTCTCTGCGTTGATTGAGATGACCATGTGGTTTTTGTGGTTGGGTCTATTAATGTGGTGGATTACGTCAATTAACTTCCATATGTTGAAGCATCCTGCATCCCTGGGATGAAGCCTACCTGGTCTAGGTGGATAATATTTTTAATTTTTTGTTGTATCCAGTTTGTGAGGATTTTGTTGAGGATTTTTGCATCTAAATTCATCAGGGATATGGGTGTGTAGTTTTCCTTTCTTGTGTCTTTTTCTGGTTTTGGGTTTAGTCTGATGTTAGCTTCAGAGAAGGAGGTTGGAAGTATTCCCCTTTTCCTATAACAAGAAAATGCTTCAGAAAGAGTGGTTTCAGTTCTATTGTGAAGGTTTGTTAGAATTTGGCTGAGAATCCATCAGGTCCTGGACTTTTGCTTTTGGGGAGGTGTTTGGTTACATTTTCAATCACCATGGATGTGATAGGTTTATTTAGGAGCTTTATCTGCTCTAGGCTAAGCTTTGGTAGGTAGTAGGTGTTCAGGAATTCATCCATTTCTTCTACATTCTCCAATTTTGTGGAGTAGAAGTTTTGGAAGAATGACCTGATGATTCTTCCAATTTCATTAGGATCCGTGGTGACCTCTTCCTTTTTTTTCTGATTTTGTTGATTTGGGCCTCTCTCTCATTCTCTCTCTCTCTCTCTCTCTCTCTCTCTCTCTCTCTCTCTCTCTCTCTCTCTCTCTCTCTCCTGTTTAATTAGATTGGCTAAGGGTTTGTCAATCTTATTTATTTTTTCAAAGATGCAGCTCTTGAAGCCGGGCATGGTGGCACACACCTTTAATCCCAGCACTTGGGAGGCAGAGGTAGGAGGATCACCATGAATTCAAGGCCACCCTGAGACTACACAGGTCAGCCTGGGCTAAAGGTACAACCCTGCCTCCAAAAAAAAAAAAAGATGCAGCTCTTTGTTTCATCTATTTTTAAATTGTTTTCTTCCTTTCCAATTCATTAATCTCAGCTCTGATCTTAATTATTTTTCTTTTCTTTGTGCTCCTAGGGTTGGATTTTTCTAGTTTTTCCCAATACCTTTAAGTGGGTGGTTAGGTGATTAATTTGAGATCTCTCTGTCTTTGTTATGAAGGCATTTAGTGCTATGAATTTATCCCTTAGGATTGCCTTCATTGTGTCCCATAGTTTTTGGTATGTTGTGTTTTCATTATCATTTACTTCTAGAAAAATTTCAATTTCCTTTTTGATTTCTTGAATGGCCCATTTGTTGTTTAAAAGTGTTTTGTTCAGTGACCAATAGTTGGTGTAATTTCTGCTGCTTCTCCCATTGTTAATTTCTAAGTTTAATGCTTTGTGTTCTGATATGATGCAAGGGGCTACGTTGATCTTGAATTTGTTGAGGCATGTTTTTTGTCATAATATGTAGTGTATTTTGGAGAAGGTTTCATGCACTGCTGAGAAGAATAAATATTCTGTGGCCTTGGGATGGAATGTTCTATATATGTCTGGTCTAGTTCATCTATATTGTAAGCTCCGTTATTTCCCTGCTGACCTTCTGTTTGGATGATCTGTCTTGAGATGATAGTGGTGTATTAAAGTCTCCTATTATGATGGAATTAGAGTCTATTTCTGTTTTGTATTTGAGTAAATTTTGCTTTATGAAGTGTGGTGCACCTGCATTTGGTGCACAAATATTTGATAGTAATATCCTCTTGTTGGATTGTTCCCTTAATGAGTAAGAAGTGACCTACTTTATTCATCTTAATTAAGTTTTGTTAAAATCATTTTTATCAGATATTAATGTAGCCACACCTGCTTGCTTTTATTTCCATTTGCTTGTAAAATCATTTTTCATCCTTTCACTCTAAGGAGATTTCAGTCTTTAGAGGTGAGGTGCATTTCTTGAATGCAGCAGATGAAAGAGTCCATTTTTCTGATCCACCCTGTTAATCTGTGTCTTTATATAGTTCATTTATATTCAGAGTTATAACTGTGAGGTTTGCTTTAAGCCTTGCCATGTTGGAGTGTTTATGGGGGTTGATGCCTCACCTGTTATTATCATAATAATTTTGATTATTCATCTGTGCTCTTTCCCTTTGAGACTCCTGAGGTAGGTTGCTTATCTCTTTTGTGTGGAATATCTCCCATAGTATCCTATATAAATTTGGTTTGTGTTCATATAATCATAGAGCTGTCTTTTAACATGGAACACTTTCAATTCTCCATTTATTTTGAGGGATAGCTTTGCTGGGTACAGTAGTCTAGGTTAGAAGCCATAAGTCTTTAGGCCTAAAAGAGCATTGTTCCAAGACCTCTGGGCTTCATGCTTTCTAATGAGAAGTCTGAGGTAAGTCTAATGGGTTTGCCTTTATAAGTGATGAGTTTTTTTTTTCTTTTTTGCTGCCTTGAGCACTCTCTCTTTACTTTTATGTTTAGTATTTTTGACTAAGATATGTTTTGTAGAGTTCCTTCTTTGGTCCTGTCTTTTTGGCATTCTATGTGTTTCTTGTATCTGAACCTGACTTTCTATTGTAACATAAGGAATTTTTTCTTGTATAATTTGGTTGAAAATGTTTTCTATGCCCTTGGCCTGGTTTTCTTCTCCTTCTGGGATTCCCATCACCCTTAGATTTGGTCTCTTTAGGGTGTCCCACCGATCCCTCATATTTTGTTCACATGGTTTTTTTGAACTTATTGAAATCTATGGAATCCCTATTCATTTCTTCTGTCTAATATTTGAGGTCTGAGAATCTGTCCTCCAGGCTATTAACTCTGGGATTGAGGGATTAAAAGGAGGCTTTTAGAACCTCTGTTTGATTTTTGTTTTCAGATATATTTGTGTTCATAGTCTCCATTTCTCTGGTAGGTTCCAATTTCCAATCTACTTTTGTTTTTGCTAGTGTCTCCTGGAATTTGTTCTTGAGTTTGGTTAAATCCTCATCAAACTTAATCAACTGATTGCCTAGCTCCTCCTGTAGTTGGATTGCCTTCAATTTGCTTAATGCATTTTTGAAGTTGCTCAGATTTTTCTCCATTAAGTTCATTCTGATGTTTATGCTTGTGTTGTTGAGTCTCATCTCATTTATGTCTTTTTTTGACAGTTTCCATTTCAGCCATCATCTTCGACATGATCTCATTGCAGTTATGCCCAGGAATTATTTCATTCTCATTTTTGGATTGTAGTTTTGTTATCTTCCCTGTGTTCTCACTGGCCTCTTCCATTTATGGGACTAGGGGTCCTAGGTTGGGGGTTTCAGATTGAATTGTTGTGGTTTTTTATGTTGGTTTCTGCCCATTTCTGGATAAGGGTCTACTTTTCTTGATGTGGGGGCCAATATAGGATTTTGTTGGGTATGCAGTGAGTGTTCAGTGTACCAGTTGGGTTTGGGATAGCGTTGCAACCACAGATGCATTAGTTGCGGAGGTTATGGATGTGCCAGCAGTTCTGGGCTAGTGTCTGGTATTCAATATAGTATGAGGATCAGAGATCTTCCCTGGCTGTAGTCACCACTGTGTCTTCCTACTGGGGCTCAGGGGTATTCAGAGCAGAAGTGCATGCTTCTCTTCCCTCTCCATATCCCAGCTGGGTGAGTTTTAGAGATCTCCCTGTTACACCTCTGGCAGGTGCCTATCAGAGAACTTTTGTTTTCTAGTTGGAATTGGAGTGAGTTCCTCTGGGGGTACTATTCAGCATGTTCCACCTGGAACAATGTTCCACAGCTAGGTTTAAACTCAATAACTATCTCTCCTGTCTGAGGCATTCTGTCCCCAGGCAGGTTCTATCATTCACAAGACTGCAGCACCCTGCACCTGAATGCACAGGCTGTGAGTCATTGCACAGGCCTCCTCCCACCTGGGGAGCTGCAGGTGCTATTCCCCTTGTGTTCCCAGGAGCTCCAGACCCAAATAGGCCTGGCGCTCTTGACCAGCCTGGAGTTAACAGGACTGGGTTCCATCCTCCCCACTAGGGGTAAGATGCTGTGCCCCCAGTAGCACCCTTCCCCACATACTCTACTGACCTGTTCCCTCCCTCCCATGCACAGCATGTTTCACTGAATTCCTTAGGTGTTTATAAACCTGGGTGAAGGCAGCAGAGTCACACCTGCTTTCTCCTCTTGTCCTTGCAGCTCAGGGGGCCTGGTGGTAGCCTTTTCTGCTGAGGTTTGGGTCTCTGTGTAGGTTGGCAATGTTCATGAGGAGAGTTCCTGGTGGAGTTGAAGTTGGGGCTGGTCTATCTTCCTTATTGCAGTTCTCACTGTATTAGCCTCTGATAAACCTAAACTAAGCTTTGCTTAGTCACCAAAACCAGGGAAAGTGAAAGAAAAAGAAAACATGTCCCTCTGCCTCCCCTGCACAGCTTGAGCCACTGCCACAAACTGCAGCTGGAACCTCTGCATCTGCACAAGCTTCTAGCTGTTTGTGTGAATTCTCTGCTTCTCTTCTAATTTTCTACTAAGTTTAAATTTTTCTTATACCTGTTCAGTTTTCAGAACAGTGTGCTTTTCTAATTTTAAGCCTTTATCTCCCCACTGTCTGCAATATTGTGGCTATCACACTGCCATCTTAAGCCTCCCCCTGACCCTTTCTTAAGGTGGAAAAAGTTCAAAGACACCTCAAAATTGTCCTCTGACCACCACATTGTGCACTGACATGCATTTTCCCATAAACACACACACCCCTACACACATGTATGCACACAAATACATTTTTAAAAATCATAAGGCTCATATTGATTTTAAAGTGATGTTAACATTTAAAGAAAATATATTTTTACACTACCAACTCATAGGAGGAAAAAATAGAAACTTCTGTCCATTTTATGAAACTATTTTACCAATAATACAATAGTAGTGCAATGGAAACTAATAGTCCAAATTAACTCATAGAAATAGATACAAATATTTAAATACATTTTTAACAAACAGAGTATCAGTAGATCAAAAGAATGCTCCACAACCAAATAGTTGGTTCCATAAATGTGTAAGTGATTTAAAACTTTCTCTATATGGGCTGGGAAGGAAGCTGGTCTTGCCAGGTGGAGTAATTTACACCTTTAATGCCAGCACTGGGGAGGTAGACAGGTAAGAGGATCGCTGAGTTCAAGGCTACCTTGAGAATTCCAGGTCAGCCTGGGCTCCAGCGAGATACTACCTCAAAAAAAATTGAGCTTGGTGGTGCACTTGTAATGCCAGCCAGGGGAAAGACAGCCACCAGCCTAGGTAATTAGGCAAGATCCAGGCATGAGAGTCCCTGTGTCAATAAAAGGTGGATGGCAGGCTGAAGAGATGGCTTGGAGGTTAATGTGCTTGTCTGCAAAGCTTAATAATCTGGGTTCAATTGCCTAGTACCCACACCAATGGAGTTTGCAGCAGCTGGAGATCTTTATTTGCCCATTCTGTCTGTCTCTCCCTGCTTGGAAATAAATAAAAATATTTTAGAAATAAATAAATATGGTACCTGAGGAACGACCACTAAGGTTGTCATTTGGTCTCCACAATGTGTACACACATGTACTCACACACATGAATATGGACACAAAATTCCAATAAGGATAATTACTACATCAATAGATTGGAGAAGAAAATCAGTGAGTGTGTTATAGATACTAAGTGTTTAGATCAAGAACATCTGAAATCTAACTACAAAATGTAAATGAAAGGAGCCGGGCGTGGTGGCGCACGCCTTTAATCCCAGCACTAGGGAGGCAGAGGTAGGAGGATTGCCGTGAGTTCGAGGCCACCCTGAGACTACATAGTGAATTCCAGGTCAGCCTGGGCTAGAGGGAGATCCTACCTTGAAAAACCAAAAAACAAACAAACAAACAAAAAAAAAAAGTAAATGAAAGGAAATTACTAAAACATGGTAAAAATTATTTTTCAAAACAACCATGATTGCCATATTAATAATAAAATATTTTTTGTCAATTAGAAAATGGAAATGATAATGGAATAATCCTTTTTTTTTTCTTTCAACTTTTTGAGGTAGGGTTTCACCGTAGCAGAGGCTAACCTGGAACTTGCTTTATAATCTCAGGGTGGCCTCCCAAGTGCTGGGATTAAAGTTGTGTGCAAACACACCTACCAGGCTCAAAGGACTAATCCTAATCAAAGGTTAGCTCTTCCATAACAGTTTAAAAGTTAAAAATCTAAAAAAAAAATCACTTTAGTAAATTCAATAAATAAATAAATAAAAATAAAAGTTAAAAGTCTCAACTAGTAAAAATATTTTCAACATAGTACTGTCTTGGACAAAAAAAGTATTTCTATGTATCTTAAATGTAATGCTTTGACAGCTTTCAAACATGTTATTAGTATCCCTTTCAAAGTGCCTTTGTCGGACTTTCTCACACATACACATACTTTGCCTTGAGATTTTCTACTCATTTGTCATATGTGATCACATGTAACTACTTCTTGACTCAGTTTTGGTTTCCTGATCAAAGCAAAATACCTATTTTCATTTTTCAGCTCGAGAAATATAAAACAATTTAATATGTTAAAAGCTAAAAGAAAGGCAGAGCTTCTTATATAAGAAATCGAAATGATTAATGCAAATAGAAACACAACTTCAGTAAATTCTTTTGCTTTTTAATGCTGTTGAATCTCTTCCAGAAATGTATTTAAAATGAAAGTATTATAAAAAAAATCTATGACCATGTTGGTGTATTTCATCAAGAAATAAAGTTTACACATAACCTATAAACATATGTTATTGACTGCACTCATATGACTATATGAGTCCACAGTGTTTAGTCATTGACCTATTAACATTTCCCAGAATTATAAAGCCTTCTAGACTATAAAAGGACAGGAGCTATTAGATTCAAAATTCCTTTGCTCACAGTAGAAAAATAAAATCAGATATGCTTTCTCTTTTCTTAAGAATGAGATTTCTGGGCTTGAGAGGTGGCTCATCGGTTAAGGCACTTGCCTTCAGCAGAAGGACCCAGGTTCGATTCCCCAATGCCCACATAAAACCAGATGCACAAGGTGGTGCATGTGTCTGGAGCTCCTTTGCAGTGGCTGGAGGCCCTGGAGCACCCATTCTCTCTCTCTCTCTCTCTCTCTCTCTCTCTCTCTCTCTCTCTCTCTCTCTCTCTCTCTTTCTCTCTCTCTTTCTCTCTCTCTCTCAAATAAATAAATATTAAATATTTGAAAAAAGAAAAAAGTAAGATGTCCTTTTGGGGGGGTGGTAGTGGTGATGGGAATGGAACCCAGGGCTTCCTGTATGATGAGTCTATGCTGCACAACTGAGACCCTCTCTTATCCTTCAGTGCAATCTCATAGCATAAGCCTTCTGTTTTCACAAAGTGAGAAACCTAGAGGCTTTGTGAAAACCATGGTTACCACAGTACCCTTACAATATAGTTATTTAGGTATGCTCAGCCATATTAGCTAAATCTCAGGGGCAGAAACATTTCATGTTATGTCATCACAACCTATACAATAAAGAGGGAAAGTGAAATCACATATAAAATGGGCTAATAGTATCATTTTAGGATTATTTTCTTTGGTCATTATTTTTTTCTGGGCAGACATGCGTACATATGAAATCCATGTTCCTTAAGTCACCAGAGTCTAGGGTTTACTTTAACAGTGTCACCTGTTTGTCTTGTCAATCCACAGGACATGAGTCCCCTGAAAAAATTTTTTGCACTGTGGGAAAATAGTTCCATTGTTCCTCAAAGATATCACTCAGGTGTCCAGTCAGCTGCCACACATTAGACCCCAGGCCCATGGCAGATTCTGTAGTGCATGGCAGCTTTAAGTGATCAAAAACAGCCTCTGTGCTCTGGAGTGTCCAAGGCTCCAAGCTGGATTGCAGCAGAAAGTCTCCCTTAACTTCCGTGGCACCCTGCAGAAGAGCAGCACTCTATAGTCACAAGCTTCTATTTAAGGCCATTTTTCTCTTTGCACAGAACTTTCCTGTCTCCCCAGAGCAGCTCTGAGATGGCAAAGGCTGAGCCACTCCTGCAGACTTCAGGCATCCGTGGACTCTGTCAGATGTCTTCTCCACAACTTCCTCTTTCCCTAGGATGAGTTATTTTCCAGGAGGCCCCTTCATTCTCCCAAGGAAACTGAAAGAAAACCCGAAGGCCACCCATCTGCTCCTTAGACCTGCTCAGACTTGCTGAAGTCCCAGAAGGCGACACACAATCTGACTCTGACAGCCCTGCCCCCTCCCTCACATTCAGATTCTGTGTTGTCTATAGAAATAGCATCACGCTATATGCACACTTTGCCTAGCCTTGTAAACCGCCCAGTGTTTCAAGCAGGTCTCATTTGCCCCAAGAAACATGCTTTTTACTCCTGCATAGAACTCAGTGCTGTGATTATTTCTGTCATATATTTAAGTGGCTTTCTATTGCTAGACTTGGAATTTTCCAATTTTCCTATAAAGCAATTTCAAAGAACATCCTTTAGTAATTAAAATCTATGTTTCTCTCTCATTATTTTTACCAAGTAAATATCTAGGAGTGGAATTACATTGGTTTGATCTGTACATCTAATTGCCTTTGTGAAGGTTGAAAGAATATTTACTTCAAGCTTATCTGAAACTGTTGAATTCTCTTTCAACACTGATCATTATAATGTTTATAAGTTTTCTCACCTTGCTAGGAAAAATTAAAAAATGAACATGGTATTTTATATAACTTTTTATTTTGTTTGGATAAAAAGAAGTTTGAATATTTTTCTTGATAGCTAATGGTGAATTTTGTTTTCCTTTTGCTAAGCAAAACCCATGAAAACATTTGAGACAAGTTTTTCAACATTTAAGGAATAATGAAATACACTAGATTAAATGCTTTAGCCAACTCACAAAAAACTGCTATCAGAGCTTATGTCTCTATGGACTCTTCCCTAACCACATTCCTCTCTTCCACCCCACCAGAGATAACCTATACATATGCACACAACTTTCATATTTCTGTATCTATGTAAACATGCTATTATATTTTTAGAAAATATTTTTCATTTATAAGCAGACGGGCAGATAGAGAGGGAGAGAGACAGAGAAAGAATGGGCACAGTAGGGCCTCTAGCCACTGCAAGCGAACTCCGGATGCATGCACCACTTTGTGCATCTGGCTTTATGTGGGCACTGGGGAATCGAACCTCGGTCATTAGGTTTTGCAGATGAGTGCCTTAACCGCTAACCCATCTCTCTAGCCCCAAACATGTTGTTTAAGTCATGAATTCATTGTTCAGTATTGTACTCTATGTGCTCTTCTTTCTATGGAAATTGTAAACAATAACCAAAATTCTATTCATGCCTTCATTTTCACCCACAGTCCATCCAAACCATCATTGTGTAATTTTGAAGTGAACCCCATACACTATACCACTTCATCACTAAATGTCTCAAAAGGTATCTTTAGAGCCTGGGGACCTCCTTCTGGGATAGAGCACTTGCCTAGTGTGCAGAGGCTCTGGGTTCTACACCCACACCATGGGGGGCAGGGGAAGGGACTCTTTCAAACACATCCACAACACATGATCCTATTTATAAAAATTAATAATTATTTATCTCATAAAATAACTTTAAATTTCTAGTTGTCCTCATCTAAATATTTCACATTTTTTTTGAGGTAGGGTCTCACTCTAGCCCAGGCTGACCTGGAAATCACTATGTAGTCTCAGGGTGGCCTTGAACTCATAGTGATCCTCCTACCTCTGCCTCCTGAGTGCTGGGATTAAAGGTGTGCGACACCACTCCCGGCTCATAATTTGTTTTTACTGATACCAAGATCTCCATAAAGTCTACACATTGTGAGTCTTCATTTTATTTTTGTCATGAATGTTTTTCATCCTTGTTACTAGTTTTTAAACACTATTTAAATATTACACATATTTTCCTATTAAATTGCTCATAATATTGTTATCTGTTTACATTTACTTAAGTTTTACATGCACAGAAGTTAAAATATTAGCATAGATTATTACATAAAATAATGGATCTCACCATGATTTTAAAAATATTTTTATTTATTTATTTGAAAGGAGAGAGAGAGAGAGAGAGAGAGAGAGAGAGAGAGAGAGAGAGAGAGAGAGAAGAGAGAGACAGCGAGAACGGGCATGCCAGGGCCTCCAGCCACTGCAAACAAACTCCAGATGCATATGCCACTTTGTGCATTTTTTGTGCACTTGGCTTATTTGGGTACTGAGGAATCAAACTTGGGTCGTTGGGCTTTGCATGCAAGTGCCTTAACCACTAAGCAATCTCTCCAGCCTACTATGACTTCTTCATACATGTCTAACTTATGATTTGACCATGTTTAGACTCCTCACTAGTCTTTCTTATCTCCCCCTTTTCTACCCACTGGTTCCTTCCCTATTCCCAAATGATCCTCCCTTTATTTTCATGGGCTCTTTTTTAAACCTAGATTCGTCATTATAAGAGAAAACATACACCTTTCTGAGTCTGGCTTCATTTAACATGACACTTTCACTTCCATTCATATTCCTGCATGTGAAATAGTTTGTTCTTTTTTATTTTTATTTTTATTTGTTTGAGAGAGCGAGGTTGGGGGGGATAATAGGTGTGCAAGGGCCTCTAGCCTCTGCAAATGAACTCCAGAAACATGCACCACCTTGTGTATCTGGCTTTACATGGGTCCTGGGAAATTGATCTTTGGTCCTTCTGCTTTGTGGCCAAACGCCTTAACTGCTAAACCATCTATCCTTCCAGCCCCTTAATTTTGTTCTTTTTTAAAAATTAAATCTTTATTTATTTATTTATTTTGGTTTTTCGAGGCAGGGTCCATGTTGACCTGGAATAGTCTCAGGCTAGCCTTGAACACACAGACTCCCGAGTGCTGGGATTAAAGGTGTGCAGCACCAAGCGTGGCAGAGAGAGAACAGACACACCAGGGCCTCCAGCCACTGTGATCGAACCCAGACGCATGAGTCATTTTCTGCATCTGGCTTTACGGGGGTACTGGGGGATCAAACTTGGATTGTTAGGCTTTGCAGGCAAGTGTCTTCATGGCTAGGCCATCTCTCCAGCCTCCTAATTTTTTTTTTTTTTTGGAGGCATAGTCTTACTCTCACCCAGGCTGACCTCAAACTCATGGCAATCCTCAGCCCCACAAGTACTGGGATTAAAAGCCTGAGTTGCCACTTCCTGGCTAGAAATCATTTCTTTCTTTATTGCTAAATAAAAATCCATTGTGTATCTCCCATATTTCTTCATCCATCTGTTTATGGACACCTGGGCTGATTCTATTGGCTATTATTATTCCTGCTGGAAAAAAATGCATGTGCAAGTACCTCTGTGGTGTATTTAGTTTCCTTTGATAGATACACAAGAGTGAAATAGTTGGATCATATGGTGGTTCTATTTTTAAATTTGGCGGGGAGAGCCTCCTTACTGATTTTCATAGTGGCTGCACTAATTGAGCACAGGGAAAGGGGTTCTCTTTGCCCCCCTCTTCTGCATTGTTTTGAAGGCTGCAGTGAGGTAGGATGGCACAGTAGTTTTAATTTGCACTCACTTGGTGGCTCCAAGATGTTGAACTTTTTTTTTACATATTAGATAGGCCATCTGTACTTTCGAAAACTGAGTGTTCAAGTCATCCGATAATCATCTCCATCTCTCCCTCTTTGAACTATTTCTTATGGAGATAAAAAAAGAAAAAGGAACAGGAATGGGTGGTCTGGCTGGAGTTTTCGCAGGTCCGCTTCTGGTCCCCGGAGTGCCTGTGTGAGAGTGGGGGGGGGCTGGGCCGGCTGTTGTCCGCGGCCAGGTGTGGCCCTGACCAGCTAGCACCAGGGTGCAGGCACGCTCCATGGCGGCAGCATGGAGGGGACCGCAGAGAGGGAGGGAGCTGGCATGCTCTGAGTGGACCCAAAACCGGGCACCCATGGAGGCATGTCCATGGACCTGAGAGCCCACGGAAGTGTTATAGCTCTGTGTGTGTTCAGCTCTGGAAGCATGGCTTCCTAGGGGAAACACGGTTTCCCATGTGTTACAGCGCAGTAACGGGCAAAGACCTGGGGGAAAAAGCATGACAAGTAATTCCATGGCAAGAAATCCCATGATAAGAAATCCCATTTTATTATAGCAGTATCGTGGGTTAAATAGAAATTGAGGAGGAGGGAGGGAAAAAAATGGACAATGGAGATTGGCAGAAATCAGCAACCTGTGAATACCTGCTTTGCATGTGGACAAGAGCTTGGGCACATATCAGATGGTGGAGGTAGAGGAACAGCCACCGTCTAGGCACAGCTGGGTCTATGTGACATGATTTTTGGGGGTTGGGAGTCTCAGAGTTGAGGGTGGAGATAGGGAAACGCCTACTGGGTTAGCCACCAGGGTTTCTGACCTCATACTTCAACACCCTCTTAACTCTTTGTCCTCCCTGCCCTCCTTAAGCAATACCAACACATCCCAATGCCAGATAGTTATCTATGCTTGGAGCCCATACTTAGGATGTTTTGTTTCTACATTTAAGTTTTTGTGGGTCAGGAGTTAAACTTATAAATGCTATGAATTAGTGTTCAGTAAAATTATTTGCAAAATATCTTCTTGGCAAGGACACCCCTAGTGTTTAGATGAGGAAATTAAACCGAAGAGAATTTTATGTTTTACACAGCCTAATGGAGTCTAGAATTTAAACCTCCTTCCTTTTAAACCAGGGTATTGCTTTACCTTCTCTCTGGTTTCTTTCCAAACCATAAAGAAATGGGAAATTAGATGATCTGAGAAAGTTTTGAAACTGCAATGATTTCAAGAACCTCTTGAGTGGTAGCACACACCTGGTCTCCCATGAGGCTGAAGCAGGAGGATGGCCAGTTTGAGCCTCTCTCTCTCAAAATCAAGAGAAAGACGATAAGCAGCAAGAACTGCTTGTTGAAAGAGAATCTCATATACTTCAGCCCCAGGGCCTGCTGGTCTTCCAGAACAAGTGTGTGCTTGTTTCCAGGCAGGGTCTCACTTTAGCTCAGACTGACTCACTCTGGAGTCATCATGATCCTCTGACCTCTGCCTCCCAAGTTATGAGATTAAAGGAGTGTGCCACCACTCCTGGCTAAGTGGACTGCCACCCAGGAGGTCAAGGGCACATTACTGTTTCTTTCTTCCATATCCATAGCAGAGCCAAATATGAAGCCCAGTCTTCCACACTTACAGATTCTGCATGCGTGGGGCCAAACAACTTTGGATCAAGCATTTTGGAAGAAAATTGTATCTATACTGAGCATGTCTCTCATTTTTCCTTGTTACCATTTTCTAAGCAATATGATCCAATTATTCACATCCCATTCACACTGTATTCATTATTATAATAATCTAGGAATTATTTAACATTTACTATAAGGTAGTCTTATTTTATATTCAACTATAGCTCAATCATCTAGGAAGCAACCCATGCCCTGTGGATACTAAGATATATATGAATACCAAATAGCTTAGTCTTAATTAAAACAGAAGTCTCCCAAAAACCTGGTTCATAACAACTAATGCTAATTCAATGCTTCCAAGGAAGGTGCAAAGAACTATTCCACAGGAATATCCACAATTCACCAAAACTCAGCAATTCTGTGATGCGCATTTTTCTTTACATTTCCAATTTACAGGTGAAGAAACCAAGCCATATAGAAAAATAGTTTCACTCACATGAGGTCAACAAACAGATTGCAACCACTACAGCCAAGGACTTGAACCTCAGTGGTCTGATTTTAGAGTCTGCTAAAACCTGCTTCTTACAGTAATTGCACTGAGTGGCCACAAGAAACTGGTCAAACATGCTAATCTGGCAGAAATAGATTTTGGAGGAATCTTGAACTCCCCATTCCTAGCAGACCTGCTTAATGGTACCAGGCCAGAGGGACATATTCTGATGGCAAATAACACTATGTTCTCTTGCCTGACTGTATACATGATGCATCTCTCTTAGATAAGAAAATAAAATTCAAGGACATGATATTGTGAACTCTGTAGAGAAAAGATTTCTATTTAAAAACATTCAAAATATAGAATGCATTAGCTACAAAACTTGATAAATAACAAGAGCAAGAATGAAAAAGTAAAACCGAGGAGACTCAGGGCGTTCATGATGCATGAAGCTGACAGTTTTATTATGACCATATGGGACAAGGCATACCATAGGTCATGAGCTATATTGGTTAACAGTTTGAGAGTTGATCAAAAGCAGATATTTTCTCAAGCAATCACTAGCCACAGCCTTCTTGGCTGGAAGACCGCATGGCAGGCTCCTCGTGTTATGGTGAACGTCTGCATGTGTTTAGACCACTGAGTGTATTAGACCACTGAGTGTAGCAGGAGAAAAGTCACAAGTCAGCCTCTTTTACCCCTGTGTCAGCAGAAGAAATAAGCTCACATAATGAGCCCAGGAGATAGATAGGAAAAGTCCAAGCTACAATGTCATAGCCGAAGCCTCATTTTGCATCATCCTTCCCCAGAGCTTCTAAACTCAAAACAAGAAATAAAATATAGGAGGAGATTACTCATCACAAGGAGAAATCAAGCAGTTTTGCTTTGTAGAACTATGTAGCTATTGATGCCAGAGGTAGCTCGACTGAATTTTAAACTTTGACTAAACGTATTTGAGAGGAACCCTTGCCTCTCTGACATCTATGGCTACTGGATGTGAAGGAAGCTGTAGAGGCTAGGCTCCATGTAAAATTCTATTCCAACCTGTCAGTTTATGTGGAAGTAAGTCACATCATTTTCATTCCTGGGGACTCCACGAATGCATATACAAATACATAGCAGGTAACAGACAAACGTGATGGGATTGGGAGAGGAAGGGACATGGTACCACTTGGTATCTTATTCTTTAATAAGAGTTCTGGGAAACTTGAGGGGCCACTTCTCTGGGTCTTGGATTCTCAATTATAAATCAGGATGAGCTCTTAAGAGTTTATCCTAACCATTCCTTATGGTCATAATAAAGCTGTCAGCTTCATGCGTCCTGAGCGTCCTGAGTCTCCTCTGTTTCACTTTTTCATTCTTGCTCTTGTTATTTGGTTTTGTAGCTAATGCTTTGTATATTTTGGATGTTTTCAAATAGATAAACTCTTAAGAGCTTATTCTGATTAGTTCATGTGAACTGTCATTAATGTAGGACTGTCAAAGGAATGAAAGGGTAATTTACAAATATTTGATGTGAAGCTTTTATATTACAACTTTGTTGTACAAAAGAGAAATGGCTTTTCTGTGTTCTAAAAGCTTTCTTCAATGTATCCTCCTACCCAGATCTTTGGTTGGAGGTAGCTGGCTTTGCCCAAGGGGTTATGGAGTAGAGGTGAATGGACAGGAAAAAAGGCTCTAGCACTCAGATAGGTAGTATCAAAGTATACTTTAGAGAGAGTTCCTGTGATCCCGAAAGACTCAGGATTATTATGTTGCTTGAACAAAACAGGAAAGAGGCCATTGTATCTTTCTCTGGGGAAAAAAAATCTTATTCAAGGAAACCAGTGGCTTTCTAGCCTGTGTTCTCTCTAACTCTGATGTTCAATTTTCAAACAACAAATAAACAAACCCTACATGCTGACCTCACATCCACACATCCACATAGAGGTGAATTGCCATCTTTACCGTTGCGGAGGCATTAAAAGGCAGAAATACTAGTAAAAAGTTTCCAGGTTCATCAGACAGATGAGGTGAGCTTCAATTTCCCCCTCTAATAAGAGGCTCAGCAGCAGAAGGTGAGGGGCAGAGCTATTCACCAGCCCATTCCGTGGAGTGCTTCTGCAGGGAGCGGCACTTAGGTTAGGTGCTTGGCAGGGTGACAGTTTCTGGCCTTGTCAACCAAAGTCCTTCTTGTCACCTGTCTTTGTCCAGGTGATGACTGGAAAGGCAGGACAGAACGAATCATAGCCCGAGGAAGTTGGTGCAGGTAAAGGACCTGGCCCTCAACTCATCCCGTCATAGAGAATGGTACCAACCCCGCCAGGAGTCCGCTACTGATCTGCCCTTTAGGTTTGCGTGTTAAATAATTTATTCCCTTATGCATTTTGGAAGTGATTATGGGATGCTTCCTGGGTGTGAGACAATGTTATACACAGGATTAAAGAAGTCAGTGTCCTTGTTCTTACTGTGACATACAAAACTGATACAAAGATCTAACCACTGAAGCTCCAGAGGAAGTACGCAAATAAGGCCACAATGCAGATTCCTAATTCAAAGTTACTTACTTAGTAAATATTGAAAAGGAGAGAGATAGGCTCACCACATACACATATATGTTTTCTTACTTTCAATCCCTTTAGAAAATGACAGAAATGGTTTTATTTGTTTCTCAAAAAGAAGTCCCTATCTGTGTTCGATAAAAAGAAAGGATGGCCAGAAGGTGAAAGTTCCTAGGAAGATAAGTAGAAACAAAATGGAATGAGGTTGATGAAGAAACAAGGTTAGAGAAAACCTCAGGCTAAAACATGGCTGAGCAAAAATGTGCAGTGTTGAAGGAATTTCTCTGATTCTCCAGACCAGAGAGGGCACATTCTTGAGACTCCATGGCCAGTTGGGCACCTTCCTCCTCCTTCTCTCTTCATGGCAGGGATTAGCAGTGTGTGCCCCTGAACGTGATCAATAAAACATCCCTGAAGAGTGAATAATGTGTCACAGAATACCCATGTCTCCTCCAAGGACTACCCTGCCTTGGAAAAGCTGAGCAGACCTGGGGTGACTCCTCTGAGAGCCCAGCACAAATAATGAAGCGGAAGAGGGGAGCAGATGGCTAATGCCCCTTCTGGGACTCACCCCACAGGAAAGACCTCTTGAGTTTCAAAACTGAAGGAGAGAGGTCATTAGCTTCCTGATTTCTTCCCAAAGACAAGGAAATATAGCTGTCATCACATGCTGCCTACTTCACAGGATGCATGCTTTGGAGAAGGAACTGGATCAGGGAAGAAAAGCAACCTAATTTACATGAGACCTCATCCAGCTGCCTAAATACCAGTCAATAGATCTTTATCATGGCTGGTTAACACAAGAATTAAATGACAAATTACCAACATAAGAAATGAGCATGGGCTGGAGAGATGGCTCAGCGGTTAAGGCACTTACCTCCAGTACCTAAGGCCCAGGGTTCAATGCCCCAGATCCCACGTAAGCCAGACCCACAAGGTGGTGGTCCTGGTGCTCTCTCTCTCTCTCTTTCTCTCTCTCTCTCTCTGCTTACAAATGAATAAATATATATTTAAAAAAAGGAAATGAGCAAAAAAAATAGCCCCTCTATTTACATAAATAAGTTTGAACATCCAGATGAAAAGTAAAGATTTATAATAAGTGATTGTGTTGAATTAACGAGGAAGTGTCAAATTTGATAAGCCAACAACCACAGTTAGAGACTGGAATTTAGTCAAAGATTCATCTTAGAAAATCACTTGTCTCAGTGGGGTTTCTATGCAAGTCTTCCAATCCTTAAGCCGGATGTTTTCCTAGCTTGGAAGGAAATTGAAAAGGCATCCAGAAAGAAAGAAAGAAAAGGAAAGAGAGAGAGAGAGAGAGAGAGAGAGAGAGAGAGAGAGAGAGAGAGAGAGAGAGAGAGAGAGGAGGAAGGGAGGAAGGGAGGAAAAGAATGAGAAAAAGAAAAAGAAAAAAGACATTTTATGGAATTTGGAAGATATGTAAGTTTATTTTGAAGAAAACAATGACTTTCAGGAAATATTGTAGAGAACAGCTTTATAGGAAAGCACAACATAGATTTATGATGATGGAAACTGTCTGAAGAGTTGGAAAGAACGAGGAGAGGATGATAAAGGCGTTTTTTGAGTCAGCGGGTAAATATTATTAGCCAATTCCATACAACAGATCTTCATTTCAAAAGAAAATTTGCCAACTTAAAACAGACAGGCATATATAATATTAGATGGTCTAAATAACTACAATTTTGAAAAAATATTTCAATACGTTTCTAATTTAGATGAACTTTGTAGTCTTGGTATGGTAGGAAACTGTGGATACACATGTGCATCTCTGCCACAGAATGACACTGGGCTGCCTGAATTCTGATGGCAAAATAAGGGCCATGCAAGTGTAGCCTTGTGCCTTGGACTAGTGTGGTAAGCCAAAAGAAAATCCTCTTCTTTGTAGCTTCACTAAAAATGGTTTAATCATTATGCAATACCTAAAAACCATAAGGAGAAAAAGAAAGCAGTGTTGGTTGCTCCAAAATGAAAATTCACTGAGAAGACCATGAGCAATATTAAAATTGGAAATGAGTCACAAAATATAAAACAAATTAATAGATTGTTCCTACAAGTTGGTTTTTAAAATGAGGGCAAACATTGTAAGAAGTAATAAAGAACATATATGAACAGATAACCTAAAGAAGTATAAATGTCCAATGAACATATAAAGAGCCACCAATCTTCCTTAATGATAACTAATTATATTAAGAGGAAGAGATTGTTTTCACCCTATAGATTGGCAACTATTTAAAAAAAATCACTGCTAATATCTAGGATAGACAAAATGGATATTCTCGTACGTGATTGGTGGGAATGAAATTATTCCAGGTTGTTCTGGAGGTTCTTTTGTAACATTTCTGTTTTTGTTAGAGAGGAAACATCCTTATAGAGCATGAAGAAGTAGTAATAAGCATATTTATCACAATTTGCTTTCTTCTTGTCGTAGAATCCAGGGCTTCATGTACATTAGCCAGGCAATCTATCACAGAGCTACATCCCTATTTTTAAAATATCTTTATTGTCAATAATTAAATACATTGTATGAGCAAATCTTGTGATGGTACTCCCATTTCCCTCCTCTCAGGTCCCACCCCACTGGGGGCTCCCCTCAGTGGGTATACTGGATCAGTCCATGGGGTAGAGGGTTATGAATTGTACAAGAGCCAGTTTTTTTCTCCTTTGTGTTGAGGGAGCGATGTTTCTGGATATCCTTCCCCACCATGGCTCTTCAAATCTTTCCATCCCCTCTTCCCCTCATTTCCCTGACTCATGGTGGGTGTGTTTCAAGTCTGCTTTATTGTTGGGAATCTTAATTGTCTCTGGAATTCTGCTTTGGGTTGTGTTGGGTATCCTCAGTGTTTGTCTCTGCTATCCTTTCTGGGTTATCTGGCTTGCTGTGGTGGTAGGTCTCTTGTTTATCTGGCCACTTTCTCATAGGTTTCCTTTGGGCCCTGATAGGTTAGGGGTGGTTCAGCTCCTGCCAGCATGTCAGCCATCAGCCCATCTTGTTGGTCGAATTGGGTTGTCCACGGTTCTCACTGCCTTCTGAAAAATACAAACAGAATCTCCATGGGT
>PVHP010029480.1:0-22244 GCA_004024765.1 Zapus hudsonius
ATTCCAGTGCACCTTCCCTGTCAGCACAATCCCATGTGCCAGTGGAGACTGAGAAACTAGAGTCTCATGTATCACTGATGAGGAGAAGAAATGCTAAAGCCCCTTTGGAAAGGTATTTCAATTTGTTATAAAGTTCTACATGAGCATATTATAACTCAGCACTGCCATTTCTTAGGAATCTACTTAAGCAAAATGAATATATGTATATACAAATACTCATCTTAACTATTGACAGTAACATCAATCATGCTATGCCCCAAACAGAAATAATATGAGCACCCCTCAACTGGTAAAAGTGGTATACACGAGTTATGGGATTTTATTCTGTCATAAAACCACCAAGGTTTTGAGCCTCTCAAAACATTTTGTTAAATGAGACAATCCAGAACTTAAAAGCTGCATATTATATGATTCCAAATCGATAAAATATATACAAAAGTTGAATCTATCTAGACAGAAAGTAGAGGGCTGGAAGGGAAAGGGAGAGGGTCACATAAACAAGCCCAGTGGAACTTGGTAGGATAATAAAAAACTTCTTAAACCAGATTGTTATAATCACTATTCAACCCTATAAACTTAGGAGAACTCCCTGAAGTTTAGACTAGTAGGTGAATTTTGCCCGATGTAAATTATATTTCAATAACACAGTTAAAATTCAAAAACAAAAACAGTGACTCATCAGGGCCAACTGTTTGGAAGTCAAAGCAATGCTCTCTCTTCTGCAGAGAATGCCAGCCCTCCTCCAAACATGGAGATAAAAGGAGATTAAGAGAGGGCGGAGAGACCCTCAAAGCAGCTCTTCTAAACCACCAAGAATGCCCAAGTCCACGGCAGTGTTCCAACGCTTTCATTTTCAAGTGACCGTATCTCAATTCTTCCCAAAAAGTAAAATAAAAATAGACCGTTAATGACTTCAATTAGTTTTAAACGCATACTTAACACCTTCCTTCTATAGAACTTCATGCTCCACACGTCTCAGTCTGATGTTCTCATGTTCTCACGAGTTTAATTTGCAGTATAAAATGTTTCCTAAAACAGGCCATCTGTGATGGGGTGTGAACCACTTGAGCACATCAGGAAGAGTCTATGAAGTGTCTAACATCACAGGGGAAACCCTGTTATAAAATCAAAGTGACAGAGCCTCCAAAGTTAGCAAAGGGTCCTTTGTCCTATAGAGGTCACGAGGGTGAGAATGAATGCGCTCATTAGGCAGGTGTGTCATTGGTGGCACAAGCCTGTAATCCCAGGGTGGAGACACTGAAATCAAGCGATCCTGGACTTGCACAGTGGGTCCCTGTCTCTCAAAACAAAACCAAAGAATGAATGCAGAAGTCAAACTTTCAGCAGAACTCGCTGTTTATGGAAACTTGAACCAAAAATCTCAAGCTTTGAAATATTCGAGATTTGCTGCTTTGGAGCTTGGAAACATGTGGGTACAGCTGGACAGATCTGCCTGGAAATCTGGCTCTGTATCCAATCAGCTGTGCTCACATGGCCTCGAGTGTCACCAGGGCTGCACGCTGTCTTCCGCCATGACAAGGGGGGAGGAGGGCAACTCCAGACACACAGTGACTGTGACCATGACTACCCTGGCTGGTCAGCATCTGGACATTCAGATCATACCAAGCCAGCACTATACAGATAAACTCCTTTAAATCTGTGAGCTATCAACAGAGAAGACGAAGCATTCCCAGGTCACGGAAGAAAGTGGTCCATTCCATATTCAAGCCCGGCCAGTTTGTCTATAGAAAATACACACTCAATTACTCCATAAAAGTTTATTATTGCTACTATATTATACAGTCACAATACTTGAAACAATAATATACTTTTATATAAAGCCATTAGTAGAAACCCACACAATTTTCTGCTTATAAACCTACAAATCAGCCCCGTCTGTCCCTTCTCCCCCTCGGTTAGATAAGCTGTTGAGCTCTGAGCTCCATCTCTGGTAATCTTATCAGACCACACACCCCACTCTTCCAGCATCAAGCCTCTCTCTCACAACTTCCCCACAGCATTTAAACTTTTACCAGGAGTTCAAATTCAAAACACCTCTGGCCTCCCTGAACCCGGCAAACCTCCAAGGTCTGTTGCTTGGCTGCTTCGTGGCAGAGTGTTTGAGAGGACTGTCGACACTCTCTCCACCAAGTCCTCACCCACTGGGTGTCATCCGCTCCCGCCCAACACTCCAAGCAGCTTCTCCAAGCTTCCAGAGGGCTCTGAGTGGCCTGTGTCCTTGGGAGCACCGTGGCACTCGCTCGGGAGTGTCTAGCAGAGATAAGCAGCCCTGCTCTTGAAACACACTTTCCCCTCAGCTTTGGTGACAGAATTCTGGGTTTCTTCCCTTTTCTCTGGACACTTGGTCTCTTGAGCTGTTTCACTCCTCCCCACGTGGCCGTAAGTGTGGTTTCCTCAAAGGATTGCCTGACTTCTAAATTCTCCCCGAGGGATCCCATCCAGTCACAAATTCAACTCTCATTTATGAATCAATGGCTTTGAATTTCTCTCTAACCCAAACCTCATATCCAGCACCTCCTAGACACTCCCACACACCACCCCAAAGTCACCTCAAGCCATCTTGTTCAAAATGGAAGTCTTCCCTCTCATGCCAAACTCCCCCATCAATTGTCTGGCTGCTTCCTTTTTAAATTTTTAAGTTGGCAAACAAAATAATGGGAGTATGGCATTTTATGCATATGTGTCATTATACTTTGCTTATATTCATTCCCTGCCCCCAGTGCCTTCCCCAGCCCACCTCTGGCTGGCTCCTCCCACACCTGTTTTCATAATGCATGCCTTCCATTACCTTATCTTTTAGGTTCCCTCGCTTAGGATCTCTTCCTTCCCACTCATAATGACCTTTCCAGTTTTATAACATACACATGCATGTACACACTCATGCAGGTGCAAGCATTATTTGCATACAAACACAACCATTTAATTTTAAATCTAGATCACACACGAGAAAACCTGTGCCATTTGTCTTTCTGAAATTGGTTTATTTCACTTAGCATGATGATTTGGGCGTGTTTCCTACAACTGTCATGCTTTCATTTTTCTTTAGAGCTGCGTAAGATTCCATATGTATTTATGCCACACTGTCTTTATCCATTCACCTGCCAATGGGCATCGAAGCTGGATCCATTTCCTGGCTGTTGTGAACAGTGTAGCTGTAAACATGGACATGACAAGTGTCTCTGTGGTGTGCTGACTCTGGGTGTATGCATAAGAGCAGTGCAGCTGGGTTATAAAGCCTACTTTTAGTTTTTTTTGAAAAACCTCTATACTGATTTCCACAGTGGCCAGACCAGTTTTTCCTCTCACCAGCTGAGAATAAGATTCCTCTTTCCACACATCCTTCCAACATTGTGGTCACTTTAATCGGGACTGAGATGAGGTGAAATTTCAAAAGAGTTTGAATTTACATTTTGTCTAGTATTTATTGGCCATTTGAATTACTTCTGTATTTAGTTTATTAGCCCATTTACTGATTTGATTTTTTAAAACATTTATTTGCAAGGAGAGAGTGAGTGAGCAAGTGCCAGGGTCTCTAGCCACTGCAAACGAATTCCAGACACATGTGTCACTTTGTGTATCCAGCTTTACATGGGAACTGGGGAATCTAACCTCAGCTGACAGGTTTTACAGACAAGCACCTTAACCACTGAGCAATCTCTGCAGCCTAATTTGGTTTAGTCTTGCAGTTCTTTATATATTCTAGATATCAATAGCCTGTCTGATGTGTGGACAGCAAGGATTTTCCCCATTCTGAAGGATGCCTCTTCTCTCTAGTGACTTATTTCTTTTGCTGCACTGAAGTCCTTCAACTTGTCAATTTTGGGATTATTTCCTGTGTCACTGAAGTCTTTTCAGAAAACCCTTGTCTATGCCTATATCTTGTGTTTCTTTCTAGCAGTTTCAAAGTTCCAGGTTTTGCAGGCCTTCGATCCATTTTGAGTTGATTTTGGTGTTTGATGGATATGAATCTAATTTCATTTCCCTACATGTAGAAATCTAATTTTTCCACAGCTGATTTGTTAAAGAGGTGGTCTTTTCTCCAATTGTGTGCTTTTGATAACTTTGTCAAAAAATCAAGTGGCTGTGTGAATTTATTTCTGAATCTTCAATTCCATTGGTCTATAGATCTGTTTTGTACCAGCACTACGCCATTTTTCTTATTGCAGCTCTGCAATATAATTCAAAATTGAGCATTATTCTTTATGCTAAGGATCTCCTCGGCTACCCGGGATTTTCTATGCTTTCATATAAACTTCAGGATTGTTTTCTAGTTCCTTGAAGAACAGAACGTCAGTGGGATTTTCATAGGGATTACACTGAATTTGTGGGTCACTTTTAGAAATATTGCATTTTCACAATATTAACTCTGTTCATCTATGAGTATGGAGGTCTTTCCATCTTCTGTATTCAATTTCTTTCTTTCTTTCTTGAAGTTTTCCTTATAGAGGTCTTTTATACCCTTAATTAGGTCTATTCCTTATATTTTTGAATCTTTAGTGAATGGCATTTTCCCCTAATGTCTTTCTTGGCAAGTTCATTGCTAGAATATAGAGAAGCTATTGATTTCTATGTTGACTTTGTATTCTGCTATTTGGTAGAAAATGGTTATTAAATTTAACAGTATTCCGGGAGAGTCATTGGGGTATTTAAGAATTGGCTCATGCTACTTGTAAATAGTGATAGCTTGACTTCTTTCCTGTATATAGCCCTTCTGTTTCTTTCTCTTGTCATAGTGCTAAGCATAGTGCTAAGATTTAAGCACTATATTGAATAAGGGTGGAGTTAGGCATTTCAGATTTTAGAGGAAATGCTCTCAAATTTTCCCCATGTAGTATAATGTTGGCTATAGGCTTGTCTTACATAGCCTTTATCATGTTGTACTATATTCCTTCCGTTCCTACTTTCTTTGGTGAAGGGATGTCAAAGGCATTTTTTGTGTGGAATGAGATTACCAAGTGATTTCTATAAGTCTCTATTTATGTGCTATTTTATACTTAGTGATTTGCATATGCTCGATCTTGCACCCTGGACTGAAACCAACCTGCTCACGGTGTGTGATTTTAACATATTGTATTCTCAAGTTCAGTTTGCAAGAACTGATGCATCTATTTTCACAGAGAAATTAGACTATAGCTTCCCTTGTCATTGTGCTCTTATCTAGTTTTGGTGCCAGAGGAATGCTGGCCTTGCAGAATGTGTGAGGTAGTGTCCCCTCGCTCTTGAATTTACAGAACAGTTCTGGCACTGACTGGTGTTAGATCTTTAAAGGTTTGGTAGAATCTGCTCCTGTCTGCTGTCCCTCATAGCAGGGAGTGACTTGACCAGCACTAATTTAAACAAGCTGACCATCCAGAAATCTTTAACTCCTATTTCTCTTAGTTGGTAAAAATGGATCATATGTAGGCAGGGCTTTCATTTGGGTTGTGACCAGAGAGCAGAAAGAGCTCTTGAACAGGGGCTTTTGCTCTGTCCTCCATCTTTTCTTTCTCTGAATTCCAACATGGTTACCTCACACTAAGCTACCTTTCTGCATAAAAGCCTCCCCCAACCTCTCAGTTCAGGTCCAGGCCGCATACACACCAGTCTGAGAACAATACCCACACAGGTAGTCATCAGTGCAGTTAGGAAGCACACAATGGGAACTCAATAAACCCATGTTGTTCTATTGATTTACTCCAACTTCTTCACTTTCCACATGAAGACATGGGGAATCCTGAGTTCTTGAGATCAGGGTCTGAGTCTTGGGGCCCTCACCCAAGCATGCTCCTCCCACCAGACCAAGTCTTTCATAGATCATGTCTCAGAAAACAAGTCGTGACTATCTATCCCCTGGACGGAGAGCAGAGGAAGATTTCTTTACAATGACAATGGACACTGAGCAATGAGAACCTCTATCTGCTCTCTTCCCTTTCACACACGGAAACGTTTGACAGAAAAGGGCTGGTATTCTGTTTACAAGAATTCTTGGCAGAATAAAATTTTGAATAGAAAGTTTCCTTATACCCTAAGACACCAAGAGTTTGAAGCCCCCCTTTACTCGTGAGGAGAATGTGAACAAAGAAGGTAGCTGGAAGCAGGTCATCTAAGATCAAGCATTATCAGAAGTATCAGAGGCCTGTGGAGATAACTTCCAAGTTAGAATTGTGGTACACTTAAAGACCCAGCCCACCCCACCTGAAAAGGGTCTGCATTCCCTACATGTGTTTGAGGAAAGATGACAGAATAGTTCCCATAGACCACCTGTGAACACCCACTAGCAGATGCGGGGTCTGCTAGGGTTCTGCCCAAGACGGATTCCTCATGAAACTCAGTGGAAGGAAGCTGTAGAGATGTCTAGGTTCCTAGAAAGCCTGGGAATTATCAATAACACAAATATACATATATATTATATATCTATAATGTATGTATATGTAGGTAGATGCATGTATCTATATATTTCTACATACTAATTAAGATTTGTCTAGGTTAATTTTCAAGTTTGAAGAAAGCAGAAAAATTGTATAACCTGCTCTAGTTATGGAGAGAAAAACAGACCGGTTCCTGAATCTATTGAGAGGAGGATTGCAGATAAAATAATGTTGCTTTGTGATGGTACTTGAGAGTCTTCTTAAACATATTTTGAGTGTAGCAAATATAATAAAATTGCTCCAAGAGCATAAGGAGAGAAGTGTTTCCCCATTTTAAATGCTTAGTTTTAAACTATCCCATAAGAAAGCAACTGGAAACACTCTTTCTTTAGAGTGCATTTCCATGTTTGAAATTCTACAGAAGATTTTAAATTTTAATGCCAACTATTGGATTAAAAATTCACTTACAACACCCTGCAATTTGCAATATTTACATGCGAAATGCATAATTCAAGAGCTGATTGGTAGCATTTTCTGACTTGAATCTTTTCTTAGTACTTTTGCCCAAAAAAAAAGTCAACTCATGAATTCTGAATGACTCTTAGCAATTAAATAAAAAAGGCATAAAGTCCATGGTCATGTTTCCTTTGAGGGGGTGCAGTCATAAATTACAACTATCTTATTCTTTCTTTATACCCACTTTCCAAGACTTAAAGTAGAAAGAACTGTTATCTCAGATCAAGAAGTACTTGTTAGACAAAAGCAAGCTCCAGCAAAGAATCCTGAAAAGTCCTGAGATCTTCCACAGTGCCTAGCCAAGGGAAGGGGCCAGGGACATTTAAAAGTCACCCCTCTGCCCATGGCATGAACCCCCCCCTACACACACACACACACACATACCCACAACCGCACAAGACACAGGATGCTGGAAAGCTAAGAATGAGGGCTGGTCTAAGTGACCCAAGGGAGGTTTCAAAGCAGAGTATTCTCTGATGTCCATGTACTTCTATGTCAGGGTACGCCCCAGCCAGAACACTTCCCCTTAGGAATATGGGCAGCAAGGGAACCTTGGCACATTGGGAGACCTAGGTCATCCTTTTTCTCAAACTTTCAATAGTAGTCAACAAGGGCTTATATCATTCATATGTGACCTCACAAGTACTGTCTTCTGAATATGATATATAATATAAATTCTATTTAATCTATTTATATTAAGTTTTATAGTGCTGTCAGATTGAAATGCATTTCAACATATTAACATTTTAGACGATCCTCTCCTGAAGGAAACTAAGGAATTGTGTAATTCTCCAATATTGTAGTGACTTTTAAAACAAATAACTTTCTCCATTTTAATTAAATTTTAATTGATAAAACAATGTATATTTATATTTAAAAGATCTTTTTTTTTTAAAAAACTACCATGTGAACTAAAATGATTTACCTATTCATTGTAATTATATTTTACCTATCAACACAGTAACTGAAATGAGTATTAATGTCTGGTAAGTTTTATGAATGTAGAAGTTTCTGTTGCATCCTGGTTATCTGTGTTATCAACTTAGGATCATTGCCACATCTCTTACTCATTTCACGCCCTCTCACATGATATTTTATTGTTAGTACACAAAGACAGATGTCATCAAAGTACATAGCCTCACGTTCTGGCTGAAGCCCTAAACCCTTATGATATGGTCTATGTGCCAAGGCATTACATGTTGATGGTAATACAGTTCCCATTCAGAGGTTATTTTGATGCCTTCCATTGACTTCTGCTCCTCAAGTACTCCACAGGGAAGCAGCACCGAAGGGGCCTAAAGAGCACCCAGAGCTGAGAGAGATCCAGAGGGGCCCCAGAACCTCGTACCAAGCCACTGCTCACTCCTACATCGTCATCACTGCTCTTTGTCTGTTATCTGCCTTCCCAATATGGCACACGTGTGTATATACATACATGCAATACACATACACACATATACACACACTTACACACATGTATATAATATAGCATTTACTCAGCAATATCTCCTAAAGCCTGCTATGAACTCCATCAAGATCCTTTTCAAATGTCACATTACCACGGCCTCCTGATGACGAAACCTCCTATGGGTGTACGTGGTCACTCCATTTAGAAATCCCCTTGCAGGATGATGACAGACAGAAATACAAGAGTCACTAACAGTAATTAGCCAGTCTAGTTTCTACAGTGCCACAAACAGGAGGCAGATAATTTATACACATATTTTATTTGTCCCATATTTTACGACTCATTGAATTTTAAAATTCTTTATAATGAAATAACACAAATCTAGATGAACAACTTTACCTTGAAAACCCAGCAATTGATTAGTGTGGCCCTTCAGGCCCAGCATGAGCTCTCCACGCTGCCTCCACCCCATTCACTCCTCTCCAGCTACAACACAGTCCACTTCACTCCTTCACTTAACTGTAGGCCCTGTGTTTGTAAATCATTGTTTCAAACTGATGTGGGGCATGTAATCAGAATTGACTATAAAGAAGACAGAAAAGCAAAGCCAATTTTTGCAGCAGACACGGTAACAGAATTATTAACTACACTCCAAATTCCTTTCAGAGAAAACAGAAAGAAGTCTTTATGCATGGGTCACAATGGTTTGGTACCAGGATCTCACATCCTGGCTAAGAATAATTGTACTAGGAGTCAGAACTTGACCAAAGATGTTGGGACAGTTGCTTATGAGATGGGGCATTATAATTCTTGTCAGAAAATACAACAAATATCGGTGGCTGTAGTTTGATGGTAGGAGATGTGTTTAGAACATGTAGGACCTTATTTTTAATCTCTAGAACCACACACACACACACACACACACACACACACACACACACACACACACACACATATATATATATATATATATATTCATATTCACTGGTGAATCCAATAGGACCCTTTGTCTTGGTAGAGACTTTGGCAAAGTATCAGCAGCACTAAAATAGTGATAAGGAGGGACATGGGGTCATTCATCCAGAACTTAGAGGCTTATGGTCACAGAAACACAGTTCTATTTAGAGAGCTCTTACAGCTCTTTGTATTCCTAAAGAGAGATTCAGAGTACAGAAAGCAAGCAAAAAAAAAAAAAGAGTAAAAGGAAAATTGAAGATTGTAAAATTTTTCTATCATTAATTCAAAGATTAGATAACTATCACTTCACAGTACAGAGGAGCTAAACAATATAACAATAAACTTTATAGAAATGAGAATTTTAGGATACTCTACCTCACAACACAGACCACACATTCTTTTCAGAAGAAACTAGAACATTCACCAAGACTAATCATATTCTAGGCTGTAAAATTAACTTTAACACATTTGTACCATTTAACATATTTGCATCATTGCTATGAACAAATACCTGATCAGAAGCAATTAAGGAGGGGAATGGTTTATTTTAGCTTAATTTCAAAGGGAAACTTCATACTGAAAAGGCCACATTGGCAGGCAGAAAGCAACGAACAGGAAGTGGGGCCAAGCCTGCCCTCAGTGACCCACTTCCTCCAGCAAGACTCCCACAGAGCCCCACCAGCCGGCAATCAGGTATTCACACTTGTGAGCCTACAGAGGTCATTTTACATTTGATCACAACATTCCCCTCTAACTCCCCCTCTGATAGGCTCATGGTTATCTCAGGATGCAAAAGTCACTGAAAAGTTCCCAAAGTTCCAAACAGTCCCAATCCTGTTCAGAAGTCCAAAATTCCATCTGAGACTCAAAGCAGCCTCTTAACTGTGAGCTCTGCAAAATGGAAACCCGTGTTACATACTTCTGACTTTTGTCAGCTATGGTTTTCTTGCCTGGAACTTTAAACTTGTTCACACTTCTTTCCTTGCCAAACTTCGCAGTTTTCATATCTTTCTGCTCTGCATCTGGCTTTCCTTCACTGTAGACTTGGGTCAACAGAAGCCACACCACACAGCTGGAATGCTGGGCAGCTTTGAAATTTGCTCTGCCAAACACTAAATTAGTCCATTACCCTTAATTATGATCAACCTCACTTGGGTTCTTAGGACACAGGCAAAATGAAGCCAGTTTCTTTGCTAGAATATTACATGAACTGTTTCTAGTCCAGCTTCAAGTAGTCAAACATTATAAGCCCAATCTCCACAATTCACCTTTTTGTCAGCATTCTGGTCTTGTAAGCTCCCAACAGAATGGCCTGTTAAGCTCTGCTTACAGCACTGTAAGAGTTTTTAGCCCAAAGTTCCAAGCCTGTCCATATTCCTCCCACAAACTAGTTCACAAACCACATAGTCAGGTTTACTGTAGCGACAATCCCGTTTCTCAGTAACAATTTTCTATATTAGTTACTTTCTTATCGCTTTGAACAAGTACCCAACCAGAATCAACTTGCAGGCGAGCATCTTAACCACTGGGACATCTCATCAGCCTACTACTTAGTTGTTTTTTTTTTTAATCTTTATTGCCTAAAATTAGATACATTGAGTAAATATTGTGCTTATATTCCCTTTTTCCTCCCGCCTGTCCCCAATCCCCTGGGTATCCTCCTCGGTGGGCACACTGGGACAATCCATGTGGCAAGGGGTTCTGGATAGCACAGGAAGCAACAAGGTTGTCCCCCCTTTATGAATTGTAGCTGAGGGGGGTAATGTCTCTGGGTAATCTCTCCCACCATGGCTCTCACAATCTTTCCACTTCCTCTTCTGCTCAGTTCCCTGAGTCTGTTTCATTGTTGTACTACTTAGTTTTATAAGAACTGAAAAACCTAGGCCTTTAGCCTAAGAAGAAAGTTTTTTTTTTTTTTTCTTTCCTGGGTAAGCTCACTTACTGACAGAGTGCCATAATCTGTGTTCTGGCAGAACTGTCTGATGCTACACTGACCGACCGTCCTCTCAATCTGGGGACCAGATCTGAGGTTTATATTGAGAAATGTCATCCAGACATTCCAGGTGACACAAGGCCAGAACAATGATCCTGACTGTTAAATTCAAGCATGGGCCCCACCTCACCACTGGGCTGGATACAGCCCCCACTCGGCTGGAGTGAGCAAACTCCAGTTGTTTAATGATAAAAGTGGTTAAGTCAACAAGTTGTCGTTTATGAACAAAGAAGCCATCTGAAACCATTAGGAAGGATGTTAGATTCTGAAAGTGGTTCACCTTTAAACATGGCTCAACTGAAAATATTTTATTCATGTTCACCAACAGTGTCTTTCTCCAAACAGCAGGAATTAAAAAATTTTTTGACTTTTTTTGGACATTCTTGTCAGTACTAGTTCTAAACTTAGAACAAATTTACAACATTCCTAAGGTATATACAACATGAAAAAATAAAATTTGAAATGTGGAAAAGGAAAGTTTGGTTATCAATCCTTTCAGAAGCTTTGTAGAAATCTAAGAATATAGGGTTGGGGAGATAGCTCAGAAGTTAAAGGCACTTGCTTGCAAAGCCTACTGGCCTGGGTTTGATCCCCAGTACCCACGTAAAGCCAGATGCACAAAGTGCATTTACAGAATTCATTTACAATGGCAAGAGGCCCTAGTGTATGCATTCATATTTCTCCCCCCCCCATTCACTCTGCTTGCAAATAAAAATATTTTGAAAAAAAAAAGAAATCTAGAAATATATATAAAGATAAAGATACTATAGCGGTGTAGTTAGGTAAGCAATGTACCATATACGTTTCATAACCTCCTGGCCTTGTCTAATCTGGCCTTTGCCTATCTTTCCAGGCCCACAGTAGACCTTTCTCAGGTTCAGTAGTGCCTGACTTCTCCTACCCAACAACTGTGTGGACTAGTGTCCTAGATTAAATTAGCATGCAATTCTAGTTCTGCCTGCCAAAATCCCACTGATATCCAGAACAGGTTATACTTCCATTTTAATTCTCTAGAAATTATGGTGACATTTTAAATTCTCTTAGCATAGGACTTTTCTCACTTAGGTGCAAAGTTAGAAACCATATCCCCAAGTCTGAAGAAACAAAAACACGATGCAATAAGTTAGCAGCATGTATGTGATGCTCTTCATTAAGAACTCAGGTGCTGAGCACTGCTGAAACAATTTACATAATGCTTAGTAACAGGCTGGGAGGGATACGGTTGTTGGCCATGCTTTACTATTGAGAACACAGAGCCCGAAACAGAACTGGACTCAGGCCAATGTCCACTGTTCCTAATCTGTACCCCATACAGCCTCCTGACAGTGAGGAAATTTAAGAGTTCAGGTGTGGTACCTGACAAGCTGCATAATCTTAACATGCTATTTAAACCATGTTACTTAAGTTCTTTGAACCTTAGTTGCAATTTTTAAGAAAAGGGTTAAAAATATCTAGCTCACACGATCATTTTGGAAAGTGTACATGAAATTTTCCTGACATAAAGAGGCTTTAATAGGCAGTCATTGACTCCAGTCTCAGAGAAATAACTTCAAGTAGTAAGCAACGAGAAAGAGGTGACAGAGGACAGAAAACAGGAGGACAAGCTATGCTGACGTAACCGTCCTGGAACCACGAGGTATTCAAGGAGATTATGACACAAAACTACAGCTCTTGTTTTACTATTATTGCTAAAAAGAATACAAAATTACTTTTTAGAAATATTTTAATTTTATTTATTAGAGAGAGAAGCAGACAGAAATTGAGAAAATACGGTCATGCCAGGGCCTCCTGCCACTGCAAACAAACTCCAAACCAATCTGTGCATCACTTTGTGCATCTGGCTTTACATGGTACCTGGGAATCGAATACAGGCCGTCAGGCTTTGCAAGCAAGTGCCTTTAACCACTGAGCCATCTCTCCAGCCACCAAATGACTCCTAATCATATGTTTTCATGTTTAAAAACAAATATATTTCTATGCCCTCCACTTGCCCTCATGTAAGAAGTCAGAGACAGTGTTTTCCAAGACAAAGCAGTTGTGAAACTCAAAAAGAAAACTATGGGAAGCGAAATGATAAGCCTAAGAGAAGCCAAGGCCGTGTAGGAGAGAGGGAAGCAAAGGAGGCGGAGGCGCTGTGTGCGGACAGCATCTGACGTGCGATTAGGGCTCCTCCTAAGCAGATTAACCAAATCCCAACTGTTCCACATCAGGTCCGTCTCTAAGCTGCTCCGCCCTTACATCAGCTTGTAAAAAATAAAAATTTAAACACACAGAACAGAAGGAAAAAACCACCCACACGAAACAAAAATGTCCCAGATGGGTGGTGCGCCTCATGTCTCTGCATCCTGCACCTTCACTGAAACGATGAGTGACAAAGCTTAAAAGAAGCAGAAAAGGAGAGACCCGGTTTGAAGTGTCCCCTCCACCGTGGCCTGTGAGGGTGGCTGTTAGTTCTCTAACCTCATTATTCGCTTCCTTAGCAACCACAGCACCAACCGCAGAGCAAGAACTTGGGGTGAAGCTAACACACCACGAATATGCAGGGGGCACAGGTGTGTGTTTGTTATTTATACCAATTTTGTTAATTTTGACTTTCCTTTGCATTGAATTTTTGAGTATACTGAATCCCTTTCAGGAATAAGCAGGGCACTGACGGCTGAGCACTGCACTGGTAAAGATCCTACATCTGAATTAAGCTAGTGGTTGAAAAAAACAAAACAATCTCACATTCCCTGGGTACTCTCCTACTGCTGTGGAAGGCTGACCAGGAGGTGGACCGGGAGAGCCAGCACACTGGAATTATCCCTCAGCCCTATTTGTAACAGCTATAGCGCTTCAGAACAGATTTCATTCTAAAGGAGCCCATTTCGTTAGGAAAAGAAAAGAAAGAACTCTGCAGGCTCCACAGAGTCCCAGCACGGGGCCTCTACCTCCACACACTCCATGTCCTGGACTATGTGTCACTGGTGTACCTCAAACCAGAAAAACCTGGAAGGTTCCCCTGCCAGGTAAGAACACCAGAAGGAAGGACTGTCACTGCGGCCACCGTGGCCCTCATGCTGTCACTGTTCCTTTATGTAACTGCTTGGCACAAGGCACGGGGGTCTTCCCTGCGCCCTGACAGCCAGGAAAGCACACTGACCAAGGTGGAGGCAGGAATGACGCCACAGGAAGGAGTCAGGGGCAGACATCACTGACCACGTCACTGTTCCCACTGCTAACCTCTGCTTCCTACCTGGCGAGAGCCCGGCCCAGGGTCCAGAAGGCCTCCCTTCCTGGCTGAGGTTTAAGATGTTCACTGATGAATTATTATTTCTTACAAAGTATGGCAACCTAGGTGTCCTTATAAATAGTGATGTCTTATTACTGTGCATCTGGTCATTTAGATGTTACTGGAAGGTCGATTTTTATGACTTCCTTTATTAAAATAAAGGTATGGAATAGGCAATAAAGATATAGGAACAATGGTTAGGTGAGGAAACAAAGGAAAGAAAGTACCTGGATGCCAGGTACATTCTGACTAATTTTATAGGAAAGGACACACTTGATTCTTCCAGCATCAGGGCAGGGAAATGCCTGCGCAGGAAGGGCTTTATTTGTGGATGCTGAGGGGAGGAGAGGGGAGGAATGAAAAGGCCATGGCTGAGGCCTGGGCCTCAGGACACTGAGGAAGTCGTGCTGTAAGCTCCTACCTCAGTCCACATCTGACATGGGGCAGGCCGATGCGCATGTCACATACTAGTAACAGAGTTCCAGTTTGTGCCTTTGTGAAATTTACAGAGTAGTAGAGACATACATGTTACCCATCAAGACATGTGGAAATGAGATATTTAGACTGTGAGGTAGACTTATGATTTGAGGGGCATCTCACTGGTAAGTATGCCTATTTCTATAACTATGGGCCTGTCCACAAACTTCCAGAAAGATGAGATGAAATGAAGGGCAGGCAGCCAGTGGTCAATGGCCCGTACATGGCCTTGTCGGAGGGGACAACCTTCCCCTGGAGTCTGAGGAGTCTGTGACCCTAAGCACAGAGGAGTGTGGGCCTCTGCTGGTTATCCAGCCCTGCTTTCCCTGCCTCAGTTCCACAGGGAATTCCACTTGAATTTTGGACCAACTTCTGCAGAGAGGCTGGGTGGAGGGATGTTTTCTTTGGCATGAAAAAAAATAACATTGAACTAGAGACATCAAGCAAGACAAATAGAACTTTCCACACAGGTGTCGCTTTTCAGCAGAAATTTAGCCATTAGCTTACGGCTTGTGTGAGAGAATTAACCAACTCTACTCTAGTCACGATGGAAAAAGCAGCGTGCAAGAAAATGCATGATTATCAAGTTCTGAGTCAAAGGACTTGGAAAACTGTAGCTCACTTTCGGATTTCAGATGCCATGACCACGTAATATATTCTTCCAGTAAGCTTTAGTGGTTCTCTCTCCTTTAATCCCCTCTCCTCTTAGACATGTACACATCAACCGGACTGAGGCCAAGGTGACAGCCAGATATGATCACAGAGAGTCACCATGCCCAGTGTGGTCCTTTCCAGTTCCCTGGCTCTTCAGAGGTGTGTGAGATTGAGTTTCAGCCAGATAGAGATGACTAGGGGCAAAAGTGACTTGCAAATAACCAATGACCAACATGAAAACATTCAACAGAAGGCTCTAGAGATGACATAAATTACTAGATATGAAGGAGCAGATTAGTAAAACCTCCTTTAGAGCACAGCTGTCAAGAAGAACATTGTAATATGTGATCAAAAAGAAACCCCCAAAATGAGATGTCATAGGACTGTTGTTTCTCAACCCCACTTCTTGCTGAGCATTTCCTCAAGGTAACCACCTGATTCCTTCACCTCCACCTGCAACCTCGAAGCCAGACTCCAAGAGGAAGGACCATCCCAGGAGCCTCCAAAGAGGTGATCAATGACTAGGAAAATGACAGCAAAGCCGGTGGTCTTAGAACCATGCTATACCTTGACATGCGTTTCTGAGTGTAAATAAAATCTACATGCATATATACATATACACGTGTATAAATATACAGTTTGCATGCTGTACATATAATGTATATACACATATTTGTATGTATATAAAATATTAACAATTGAAATGCCTAATGAAAGTGAGCAGAGTCAGGTGAGTAACTCCATTTAAATTCACTAGTTGTTTCACTTAGAACAGTTACTTCCGATTGTTTAAATTAAGAGTTGACAAAATAGATTTTTCTAGATATCCATAATCCATATCTAGTGACAGATGCATTAAATAAAACTCTGTGTGTGTGGGGGTGTGGGTGTGGGTGTGTGGTGGATGTGTGTGTGTACGTGTGTGTATGTGTGCTTGGTTGGTGTGCGTGGTGAGTGTGTGTGGTGGGTGTGGGGGTGTGGGGGGTGTGGGGGGTGTGGTGTGGGTGTGTGGTGTATGTGTGTGTGTGGATGGTGTGTGTGGTGGATGTGTATATGTGTGTGGTGTGTGTGTGTGCGTGGTTAGTGTGTGTGGTGGGTGTGTGGTGGATGTATTTATTGTGTGTGTGCGCGCATGTGCACGCGTGTCCTGCAACTGTGATGGAGATGGAAACATGCTTGAAAGAAAAAGAAAAACAACAGTATAAACAATCAACTGAGACATTATTCAAAGTTTTGACAGAAACAAAAGTGCAGGGCATGCCCGTGCTGTCTGCGAGTCAGCCTAGGTAAGAGTGCTCTACAACTATTCGGCTTCTTAATCTCAATTATGAACTGAAATGTTTGAAAAAGAACGTTTTTAGTTTGTGGGTTGCATCAACCTTACCTTATTGGGTAGTTTTCAGTTCTAAGCTAATTTCAGGTTAGGGGACCCTGAGATTCCTGTTCATAAGCGTGTCTGTTACCCACATTCTTCAGAAATAGAGCCAGCAGCCAGATGGCCTTTTCTGTTGCTCTCCTGCCTCACTTTCAACTTCAAAGTTTTAAAAGTTTCTCTGAAAGTAGTTATTTTGGATAACTTTATATATCACACTTGTTTTCTTAGAGAATAAACAGATTGCAAATTCTCTTGATTTTCATGCAAAAATAAACATTTAGGTAAATCCTAGATGTTAGATATGATTTTAAGATATTAAATGTAGGTTAATATACATTTTAAAACAGACCTTACATATTATTTATGCTAATCATTTTATGTCCTCTAGGAAAAAATTTGAGCCTACGTCAGAAAAGTAATCTGTCTAAAATTTCAACCACTTTTCTTACTTTCCAGCTGAGAGTTATTTTTTCAGTATCGGATTTGTTGCACAAAGGACAGAAACTCAGAATCACAGGAACCTGAAGTCTCTTCTCCTTTATACCTGCTCCATTGTCACTTGTTTGTTACTCCTCTGGCCAGTCACCAAATGCTAAGTGACAGGGGTAAAGATAACGACTCTGAAATCAACCCATCCCAATAATTTCTAGAAAATATAGTTATGTTCTGGAGTAAAATTAGACTGAAATTAAAAAATTGCAACCAGAGATTTTAGGTATTTCAGCCCCTATGCTTGTGTCTCCCTACTTTCTAATCTATTAGGCCACAGACCTATGAAAACTCAGTAACTTTTCCTTAAATCAGAAAACCAAGCATTCGTGTTTATATTTCCACACAAACTCAAACATAATACAAAAGCTTCCAAGGCTTACTCTGATTTGTAAAATGTCAAAGAGATATTTGGCTACAGATATTATAGAATATCCTGTTTGATCATCTTTTTTCATTGTACAAAAATTTATAGTAGTTAAATTATATATATATATATATATATGTATATATATATATATATAAATTTTGTACCATATCCATCGATAACTGAAGCTGATCTAAGTTAAATACAAACTGTGTAGAAAACCTCCAGGCAATTCAAAGGTATTTAAGAAACAGAAATAAAAATACCATCATAGTAAAAATATTAATTAGTCTTGATTAACTGAATGAAGCTAAGCCTAATGAACTATTAAAGCTTATAACTGAATAAGGCTGATATTACCAAACCATTACAAAGTTGCTACTAAATATTCATAAAAAGTACATTATAACTTCTGCTACCAGCCATGAGACTAAATGATTGCATTCTATCCACAGAAAACGACAATAAATCAGCAAATACATGAAGAAATTGTTTTCTGAGGTGAAAAGGAAGCACACAAGAGTGTGTCCAAGCCTGCCAGCCTTCTGCCATAGAGCACAAGTCATGCTTTGGGTCAGAGCGGCGCAGCAGGCTCAGGAAGCCGAGGGACACAGAGCTGGACGGGTTTGTACAGTAGGTTGTGAAAGAGCAGAAGCCGAGAAAAGGAGCTCAGGTAGATCAACCTGCAGAGCCTCTCCAGACGGACTGGAGCTTCTGCATGGGGTGAACTAGGAGGCTGGACAGACACGGCAGGTTGGTGCTGGGACACATAGAGCCAGCCACAGAGGTCAGGGTCCCACTGAACATTCTAGATGGTTACTTGAGACCCATCCATCATGGCTTCATACCAGAGCTTCTCTAGGCCTGGGGTAATGGCAACTCTTAGCAACACTCACCATAATCCAGAACGACCGAGTCTCCAATCAACAAGTTTATACTCCAGCTAGTGATATGGCAGGAGGAAACAGCACCCCAACATCCAAATCTGGACTCTCAATCAGCATCAACAAGCCTGCATATAATAAAGCTAACACACACAGACACACAGTCACAGACACACACACACACACAACCTAAAATGAGGATGGGAGGATGTCCATAAACGCCAGCCATACAAGGCAAAGATATTAAAACTAGCAGAAAAGCACTCCAAAACAGCTATTTTAAATATGTCAAGGACAAACAAATGAGTAATATGTCAAGGGATTTAGTGGGGGGGGGGGATAGATTTAACAAGTAAATGTTTTTAAAACCCAACAGATATTTGCTCTCAGAAAAAGGAATAAATTAAGTTGGATATGGTGACACACGCCTTGACTCCCAGCACTTGGGAGGCAGCGGTAGGAGATCGTCATGAGTTCAAGGCCAGTCTGAATAGTGAATTCCAGGTCAGCCTGAACTAGAGACCCCACTTCAAAAATAAAAAGGAATGAAATATAACTTTTATACTATTTATTTGTATTGATAATGAAAGCATGAAGTTAGTAATGAAATGTCATGGGATCAGCTTAACACAAAGTCGGACACTATTGAAGAAAAAAAAAATCTGTGAACCAGAAGACAGGACAAAAACAGTCATCCAAACTAAAGCACATAAGTAAAATATATAGGAAATACAAAAGTGGGAAGAGAATCAGAGCCTCATTGGCCTGCGGGACATTAAGAGGTTGAAATATGGGTACCCGAAGCCCCAGAATGAAAACAAAGACACAACAGGACAGAAACTATGTGGGGGAAAAATAGATTTAAAATAACCCATAATCAAAGGCACTCACAGGACCCACACAGAATAAGCATTAAGAAAACAACCCCAGAGATAAGAAAATCTTAAAAGGCAAACAGTCTTCAAAACACAAATGAGGGCTGGAGAGATGGCTCAGGGGTTAGGGTACTTGCCTGCAAAGCCTAAGGACCCAGGTTTGATTCCCCAGTACCCAAATAAGTCAGATGCACAGGGTGACACATGCATCTGGAGTTTGATTGCAGTGACTGGGGCCCCTGCCACACCCCTATATATTCCCCCCCTCTCTCTTTCTGTCTGCATGAAAAAAACACAAATGAGGAACATAAAACACACCGATATTCACTAGGACTCAAGCGAGACAAGGGGCTGGCTCAAGTAACCCTTTGGAAGGTGGATCTCTCTGAAACTTGACGATGGTGGTTACACAGCTACATGTTTGCCAAACCAGTAGGTCTGCACACCAAAATGAGTGAACTTTAGCATGTATAAATCATATAGATGCAAGAGGCACCATTCAAGTAGGCTGGTTTACAACTACCAGCATAAACTTGCTTAAGTAAAACTCATTACTCAAGAGAGAGGGGGAGAAAAGAGAGAGAAGGAGGAAGAGAGGGAGAGAGAAGATATAAAGAGCCTCCAAAAGTCAGAGAGGTCTGTTTTCACACGTGTTGTTAAAGGGCTGCAAGCACGTTTGTTGGTAGCCTTGGGGTGCACTGGCTCTCAGCTCAGCAAACAATTTTCAGTGGTTTCACAAAGGACCTGTCACCTCCTGGGAGTATTAGAACATCCTAGATGCATGTGTCAGACGCATCTCCCTGGAGGAGACCATCAGTGTGATGCCTGCTTGTGCCTCTGGAGGAAGCTGGGCGTGGTCAGGACCTTGCCCCTGAGACAGCCCCTGGTGAGCTAGATGTGGGTACCAGGGTGTCTCCTTGAGACAAAGGGAAGCTGCAGCTGGAGACAGATCTGAAAAGTCCCAGTTGCTGAGGAGATGCAGTCAGTAATTTCATTAACATTCAGAATCTTAAAAGAGGCTTGCAGGATTGGAGTTAGGACAACCAAACTGTACCCAGCACTTGGGAGCTGGAGGCAGGAGGGTCAGGAGTACAAGCTCTTCTGCTTCGTACTGAGGTGAGAGTTGAGACCAGCCTGGGCTTCAGGTCACTTCAATCAGCCAACCAAACAAAAGACTGTGGTAATCCATCATGAAGACGTTCATTCTTTCAAGCTTTGAGAATAGGAAAAAGGGCCCGTTATGGTATCATCTCTTCTCTGAATATTCCCTGGTCAAGGGGATTTATTTATGTCTCTTACATTGGGCAACAAATGGCTAATTCAAATGGTTTCTTTTCCATATTTTAAAGTGTGCTTTTGTATGCATTGAGTTTCCATATTAACTCATTTAATCAGGACTGGGAAGCAGGTAAAGGGAATCACATTTGGTCACGATGTAATTTAATTTTAATTCCTTGCTCACTGGTTGTAGCACCCATGCTGACTATGGACTGGGAATATTTTAGGGTGTGACCATAGGAATTTAAGCAAAGTAATAGCTCTAATAGTTTAGGTGAAACAAGCATTTTCTCTCTGTTGTATATTTGGTTAGGCTCCTTCAAATTTAGTTTACACCTTATTAAAGTTCATACAATTTTTATGTGTATGGCTATTAAAAAAGCATTGGGCTCTGTAATTTCAGCTTCAGCATCACTAAAGCCACAAAGGTCCATTAGGCACATGATAAAGTTAACTCAAAGCCCATGTCTTAAACCTGCAAATGTTAATTGGTTTATCTTTTCATTACACAAATTATTTTTAGTAAACTTTGGATTTTCAACTGAACTAAAGTGCATGTCTCCGATTCAAGTGGTTTACATTCCATATATTGAAGTGTGCTTTTGTATGCTCTTTTAGACTTTGGTTTGGGTAAATGCTAGGAACATTTCAGGAAGAGCCTTTCTTAGCTTACATGTTGAATTTTATTCTTCTGAAAAACCACGAATCAACATCACCAGGCTTAGGGGCTTCTCCATGTCAGTTTCTGCCTTATTTGGTCAACTCTGAATTAAAACCTTGGCTCTGTCACTGTCCACCATGAGCATTTGTCCAGAACCCTGAAATAGTTCAGATGTAGCTAAAGTAGTGTTTAAAGAGAAATATAAACAATTGAATAATTTATTAGAAAATTACATGATAGAACAAATAAAAATTTAATAGCTATTACAATCAGGAGACAAATTTTAAAGGATAAATGCCTTTTAAAGTGGCACATTAGCAAGAGAGACTAATAAAGCCAGTGGATATATTACAAACTATAATTTCATTTTTTAACTTAAAACTTTTCAATTATAACACCCATAATAAACAAAATACACATATCTCAAGAATACGCTTCCCCAGTTTTTCATGCAGAACACACTGTGTAACCACACATATCATGACATTACCATGGTCTCACAGCCTTCAAAGCCTAGCTTTACCCAGTCAAAGTAACTACTATCCTGACTGCAAAACCAAACATTTTGTCTGTTTTAACTTGACGAAATCATACTGTATACTTTTTGGTGTCATGGAAGCATCTGCTCAAGTTTTTGCTTGTTTGATTTTGGTTTTTCGAGGTAGGGTCTC
>PVHP010029481.1:0-22376 GCA_004024765.1 Zapus hudsonius
GTTTAGTCTTACCAAATGAAACACTCCTATTCAGTGTTGTCCTTTCATAATATTGTCCTTAGATTTTGGTCAATTCTCTGTCTGACTTTGAAACTCCATTTACGATGTAGTGTGTTTTCAATGAGAAACCATAAAGTAACATCCAAGTGTTTCATGGCTTGTTGGGAAGGTAATTTTAAAATAAACAGTTTCCTAAAAACATTCGTCAACCAAGGTCATCCATAAAAGTCCCTGTCTGGAGTTCAATTTTTTAGTCATAGGAGGTAGCCATAGTAACATAACTTTGGAGGAGGCCTACTGGAGGTCTTGTAGCTTAATTTTTATTAGTCTGCTTTTCTTACAATTTGGAAGACTTGTTGAAATATCGCAGCACTAAGTGTATCAAAGTGATAAGCCTCAAATTCTTTAATAATTGTTCCTTAATTTCTTTCAAAACTGCATCTAAGTAGCTTAGTCTTCCATTAGAGAGTGTGTGTATGCTCATAATGAGCATTCATCCGCAGTATTGGAAGGTAAATCCTCTGTTCCCAAAAAACACCTGCCAACCCGTCCATAAGGTTGAGTTGCATTTGTTCATGCGTGTTTGTAACGAGGAGAATGAAGCACCGCAGCTCGGTGTTAAAGCCACACCCAGTGTAGCTAAACCATGTTAGGACATTGCCTTCTGTTAAAGACAGTTATTGGGGAACTGTTAGGCTTGCTTTTGGCTAGCGTAGTGGTGTTCAAAGATTTTCAAGTCATAAGTTATTTTTTTAAGTCATTAAGTTATTTTGAGCAACTAAAGCTGACATGGGACAACTATAAATGAGCCTCCTGAGAACTCATGCATGTTATGTCAGAACTAACTGCTGTGGCTGTTGTTAGTACCTTTCTTAAAGTATGTCCACTGTCTCCCTTGATGCTTCCCAGAGGAGACCTCTCGAAGTGGCTTCTTCCCATGTATTAGGTCACCATGGTACAGCACCACACAGGGATACAGATGTGAAAAGAGTGAAGAGGACCAGCCCCACCCCACAGCCCAACCGGATATTCTGTTATCTCCCACATAGACCTAACTTTTTTCTGTTCTGAGGTTATAGAACTTTCCTCAAACTTCTCTTGATGTACAGGGACTGGAACTAATGGGGGCCAATGCAGATCGATTCAGAGTAATCCTATTTTAAAGACTTGGGGTGCCATCTGGTCTAAAGCCACTGGTTTAGAAACAACTTTTTTTTTTTTTTTGTAAAACGTGTTCTTTGGAAGTACTGAACTTTACAGGGGCTTGCCTTAATCTCTAGCAGTTTCAAGATGTATATGCTAATATTCTATGTGTTATAATGTTAAAATACTCTATGTAGCCCCCAGAGTGGGTAAAACAGTCTCAATAATGCTTAAATAAATAAGCTTAAAGTGTCACTACAGTGGATTTTTTAAAGAAATGGACATATAAAAAAATAGGCTGTGCCATAAGATAATGGCACTTCAGGATTGCACTATTTTATGCATTATTTTATATGCCATTCATAGCCTGCACTTTAATCTCCAAAGAATGATGTGTGGTCCCACTTGTTCTTATTAATAAACATTTTCCTAAGCCAGGGCACTTGGTTCTATTTTACTATGCTGAATTAGGTTCTTGGAGGTGGATTCCTCTTGAGTTCTCTGTTTCCGTAGCCATAATATTTTCTAGGATCTGGGAACTCTTTTTTTTTTTTTTTTTGTCTACTTCCAATAGTATGTTAATTTAATACAATGTAAATCTCATACTTGGTGATTAGCACATTCTTAGATCTCTTTTAGTGGTGAGTACCCATTTGTTACACATATCAAACCCTCTGAAAATAGACACTAAGATTTCAAGCAAAAATCAAAAATGATTTCAGTTGCGTGAAAACAACTGATTTTAACAGGAAACTAAGTTGCTATCCAATTCTTTGACGTGGAAGCTACGTGAATTTCTGTAGTACACAAAAGGTTAAGTTAAAACTGCTTAAGCCTTTATAGCCCGTCATCTACAGGACATTATTTTCAAATAGTGCTAAGTCTACAAGATGACATTAGCAGTGAGCAGGTGCCTGCCGGGATTTCACTTTGAATACCAATGTTTACAAGGGTGAAGATTATGCCAGGTGTAATGTTGGCCTTTTGTAACTTCCAGGACTCTTGGTTAAATTTCTAAAGTTTAAACATTGAATCCACTTTTTTTTTTTCCTGTTGTGTCTGAAGAAAACCCACGAGGTTTAAAAGCATCTATTAGGTCTGTTGCCAAAGTCTAGTGACCGTCCTTAAAACTACCAAAAGTTTAGAAGTGTTTAAAACTCCTTCGTGTAGTACCATGTCTGTTTACTTATGAGCAACAAGAAATCACTAGTTGACTTCTGGAATTTTAACTGTTATAACCTAATCAATTATTGGAAAGTGAAACCACCTCCCGGTCACACAACAGGGTACGTTAATAAATGTGTTGTTACCAGTGCTACCTGTTCTCTTTGTATTTCCTGCACAGAAGTTGGGAGCTGTCCACAGGCAGGCCTTGAAGCCCTTTCATTGCAGCCTTCCTCAAAGCCACCTCATAGACCAGGGTGAGCAGTATTGACTTCAGAGGATTTGTGCTGAACCGACCTGCCTCTGAAGCTTTGGGCTCCCTGGTACACTGCGTGAGGGCTCCGCCATTAGAAGTGCTTGCTTGTAAAGCCCGACAACCTAGGTTCAATTCCCCAACCACAAAAGCCAGAAGCCCAAAGTGACATGAATCCTTTAGCAGCAAGAGGCTCTGATGTGCTCATTCCCTGTCCTCCTCTCTCTCCCCCTCTGTGGTAAAAATATTTTTTAATAATAAGCAAAGTGCATTAAACTGTTGTTTAACAGCTGCATGTGTGGATGATAATTCTAGGTACTCAGCTCAGGACAAGCACGACCCAAATCAGTGCTGAGCCCAGTGGACAGAAGACGCCACAGGCTCTGCTCTGGGTTCCATCCCCAGCACCTCCAAGAAGAACTCTGGCTGGGCTCAAAGGAGGCAGTTTTTATCCTAGGGTGTTTGTTGTTGTTGTTTGTTTGCAGTAGGTTCACTGTTGGCATGGAAGTAAAGGACCATTATTAAAACATCTGGGTCTTGGGTTGGAGAGATGGCTCAGCGGTTAAAGCACTTGCCTATGAAGCAGAAGGACTGAAGTTCAGTTCCCCAGTTCCCACATAAAACCAGATACACAAGGTGGCGCCTGTGTCTGGAGTTTGTTTTTAGTGGCTGGAGGCCATGACCTTCCCCTCCCCCCTTTCCCTCTCTCCCTCCCTTCCCCTCCCCTCTCCTCTCCTATCCTCTCTCCTTCCTGTTTTCCCTCCCAGATGTTTCCACTGAAATTAAACACAGATCCACCTCACCCATTTTTTACTTTCTACTTTTGTTTTTGGTTTTCAAAGTAGGAACTGGAATTCACCATGTAGTCTCAGGGTGGCCTTAAACTAAAGAGTGATCTTCCTACCTCTGCCTCCCAAGTGCCTCCCCACCATGCCTGGTTCCATTTTTTATTCTTAATTAGTACAAATTGTACAAAGAGATTTCATGATCTCCATACAAGCATGTGGTGGTCCTCACTGCTCCCTCCACCTTTACTGCTTCTCCTCCTACATCCTTACTAGGTCCCCTTTAATTTGATGTCTTTTTCCTTGTCCACGGAAAAGAAAACCTAATTTTGAGACTAGTGATCTCTAGTTCCATCCATGTTCTTGCAGATGACATAATTTTATCCTTTATTGTTGAGTATACATTCATTTTCTTTATCCATTGATGGGCACCTACACTGATTCCATGATGTAATTGTTATGGATGATCATGGATATCTCTATAGTAAGCTGACTCTTGGCATGCACCCAGGAGTGACAGAGCTGTATCATGAAGTCGTTCTATTTTTAACTTTTAAGTGTCCATAATGAGTTACATTATTTAATGGGCAAACAATGGGTTGTTATCCCCAGTTCCCCAATGCCCCTCTTCCCCATCCCCAATCAGCTGGATATCCTCCTCCGTGGGCAGTCTGGATCAGTCCTTGGGGCTGGGGGCTATGGATAGCCTGTATTCAGCCCGGTTCTCCTGGCCCTAGTATGTTGTTACTGAGGGAGGCCGTGTCTCTGGACATTCTCCCCCACCATGGCTCTCACAATTTTTCTGCCCCCTCTTCCTCTCAGTTCCCTGAGTCATGGTGGGTATTAAGGCTGCTTTAATGTTGAGAACTTAGGGGTCTTTGTGTCAAAAATTGTTGGTTTCTGTCTCACTGGCTTATCCTGTGTTGATTGAATGGCTGTGGCTGTGGGTCCCTTGTTCATCCCATCATTCTCTGCCGGGTGCCATATGGATCCTCCACGGTATGTCTGGGGTGGCTCATCTCTTGCCAGGATCTCAGCTATCGGCCTGCAGTCCGTTCATAGGGTTGGATGCCACAGCTCTCTCGCTGCATTCTGAAAGATACAAACACAATCTCCGGAGAGTGAGATCAGTATGGGTTAACAGAGATACACATTTCTGGATTACCTAGATTCTATTTTTAGTAGCCTCTCCGTCAATCGCTCACTTAGTGCATCTCTCCTTGGGGGCCCAAGAGTCTGGGTTCCAGTGCATATCACCCTAAGTCCCCAGTTCCAGTTAAGGACTCCCCCTCACTAAGTGGAATATTTGGCCAAATTTAAAGGCTGTTGATTGCCCCCCATTTTAACTTTTTGAGGACCCTCCATGCTGATTTTCTCCATGGCTGAGCTGACATTCCTAAAAGCAGTGTGTAAATTCCTTTTACCCACATCCTTGCCAACATTTATTCTTTTTTGTTGCTTGTTTGTTTTCTTTTTTTTTTGTTTGTTTGTTTGTTTTCTTGATGTCCATTTTGACAGGTGAGATGGAACCTCAGTGTGTTTTTAATTTATTTATTTGCAAGCAGAGAGAGAGCAAGAGAAAGAGTAGACATACCAGGGTCTCTTTCCACTGCAAGCAAATGTCAGATATATGCATCACCTTGTGCATCTGGCTTTACATGGGTACTAGGGAATTGAACCCAGGACAGCAAGTTTGGCAAGCAAGCACCTTAACTGATAAGCCATCTCTCCAACCCCTCAGTGTAGTTTTTTTTAATTCATGTATGTATGTGTGTGTGGAGGCCAGAGGACAGCCTTGGGTATCATTCTCAGGAACACCATCCACCTCCTTTAAAACAAGGTCTTTCATTGGCCTTGAGCTCATCAATCAGGCTAGACTAGCTTGCCAGTGAGCCCCAGGTATCCTCCCTAGTGCTGAGATTATAGGTATGTGTCACCATGCCCAACACTTTACATGGGTACTGAAGATTGAACTCAAGCCATCATGATTGTGAGGCAAGCTCTTTGTCAACTGAGCTATTTCTCCAGCCCTCTATCATTTTTGTTGCTGTTTGAGGACAAGATCTTACTACATAGCACCGCTGTCCTGGAACTGTGTAGACCAGGTTGGCTTCAAACTTATTTAGACCGCCTCTCCAGCCAGAGTGCTGAGAGAACAGGCATGGTGGCCCATGCCTGGCTTTTGTTTTGCTTTGTTTTTTAGACAAATTGGCTTCAAATTCACTATGTAGCTGTCTGAATCAGTAACTTCTCATTGCCTCTACAAGGTACCTGAAAAAACTTAAGGAAGGAAAGGTTTATTTTTGCTTATAGGTTAAAGATATAGTCCATCACAGTGGGAGAGGCAGCAGGAAGGAGTGTAAGGTCACATGGCACCCACAGCTAGGAAGCAGAGAGAGGAACTCTGATGCTCAGCTTGCTTTCTTCTTTTTCTTCAGTCCAAGACCCCAGCCCATGAAATAGTGCCACCCACAGTTGAGTAAGTCTTCCCTCCTCAATTAACCAACCTAAAAACTCCCTCCAGACCTGCCCCGAGATTTGTCTCCTAGATTCTAGATCTTGTCAAGTTGACAATATTAACTATCACAGTAGCCCAGGCTGGCTTCAAACTCATAGCAATCCTCCTGCCTCACCTCCTGAGTGTTGAAATTACAGGCAGTGACTAACACCATGTGTTTCCCTGGTTGCTAAAGATGTTGAATTTTTCTTTTCATGCATTTGTACTTTCTCATTTTAAGCGTCTGTTCAGTTCAATTGGCTACTGATACTTGTGACCCATTTCTGTTTTTATTCATTGGTGAGTATTCATTGTCCAAAGTTATGGGTTCCATACTGTCATTTTTATCCAATTATATGATATGTTTTGACCATACTGTTAAAGGTGTAACTGATAGGGAAATACTAACAACAAAATTCCCTGAGGAAGAGGAAACCCTTCTCTGGCAAGGGCTTTTCCCTTCCCCCTGCTCACATACCACGTAGACATTCAGAAAGAGGTCCCACAGTGCTGTGCTGATAGATGAGGGTGACATCAGTGGAGTTGTCCCAGCACAATCACTGTCTAGTCCTCCAGATAACAGACCAGAAGAAACAAAGTTTCCTACAGTGTATCCCAAAGCTCAGCAGGTAGAGCACAGTGCAAACTTTTTATTTCCATACTCTCCAGGTGTGGACACCTGTAATCTCAACACCTGGGAAACTGAGGCAGAAGAATTGCAAATTTTGAGGGTAGCCTGGGCCATACAGTGAGTCCCTGTCTTAAAATTTTAAATACAGGAGATGGAGAGCAAGGATTCTAGAATATAGTTCATGGGTAAAACCCATGCTTAGCAGAGCCCCTGGTTTCCATGCCCAGCCAGCCTGTGCACTTACATGCTGTGATGGTTAGGTTTTGTTGTCAACTTGATCTTTTTAATTATCTTGGGTGGGTCTCTGAGGATGTTTACAGGAAGGCAGCCTCTCAGTAGGGGGCAGGATGTAAGGAAGCTCAGGAGAGCTAGAAAGTAACATCCCTTCCTGTGTGGGCAGTGCAGGAAGGAAATTCCAGAGACTCAGGAAGCCATTAAATCTGGGGAAGGGTTGTAAAACACGTACAAGAAATTTATTTTTAACCCATCTGAGCTATATAATCTCTCAGAATCCTAGAACAAAAAAGGACTCAAGAAGACTTAAATGAATTACCACACCTTCCATTCTTGGATTGTCAGAGGATTTACACAGGGCCCCGCACCCAGATAATGGCATTAACCTGCAGGATTACTTAGTAACTCTGAAGCCCATTTGTTAAATAGAACTGAAGCAAACCAGCACAAAGGCTCAAAAATATTCTAACAAGCTTCCTGACATCTCACTGTTGTGGGTGCAACATAGCTGCATTCCCTCCGCTCCTACTCCTGACTCACTGCTTTCCCTGCTCTCCCTGAGGAACAAGTTGGTCAGGAAACCACTCTGCTGGGGTGGCCTTTAAAGATGTAAGAGAAATACAGGACTAGAGATGGTAATTCACCAAGCTAGAATTACCCTTACCATAGCTGGGCATGGTGGCACATGCCTATAATCCCAGCTGAGGGAGGAGGAACACCATGAGTTTGAGGTCAGCCTGGACTACATAATGAGTTCCAGATCAATCTGGCCTAGAATGAGACCCAGCCTTAAAAAAAAAAAAAAAAAAAAAAAAAAAAAAAAAAAAAAAAAAAAAAACAGAATTGAATTGCCTTTACCAGCTGCCATGTGCAGTCTGAGAAGGAGTGTGCTGATGCTGACTTGCTCAGAGGCACAAAAGACAAGAATCTCAAGGAGAAAGGACCAGTTCTGCCTACCAAAACCTTGAGAATCACCACAAGAAAAACACCTTGTGGTGAAAGTTCAAAGACAGAGTTTCACTTCCAGACAAGAATCCATAGTTACTCACTGATTTACACAGACCTTCCAAGATTATTAAACAAATTACCTCCATCAGTACTGAGCCAAGAGTAGAGATTAAAGTCACCATCACAGATTCCTAAGTCACTGTTTTCATAATTGATTTTTTTTTGTTTTACAAAAAACTGTTCTAACAAGTTCTTGTTAGAGATGGTACCTGACGATTTCTGTTTGCACAAAACAATTCAGATGAGTCATTCTATAGATGTGTGAAAAAAAAAGTACCACAAGCTCCCTTTTGGTCATGAATCATTAGGTTGTGGTCCCTGTCTCAGGAGCCTCTTAGTTATTAGGGAGCTTCTGTGAAATCCAGAAACTCAAGTCACATTCTGGACCCAAACCTGCACTTTAACAAGATCACCAGGTGATCCATCTGCAAGTACATCTTTGTTATGGTGAAACTAAAATCTAAACAGTTCCTTGCTGTCCTCCACTGTATCAATCACAAAGGGGGTGAGGTGGGCTAGGGGTAAAGAAAGAGTGGAAAAGGGAGAAGTGTAGCATTGACAAAGGAAAGATTTTACTCTGATCCAAGCAAAAGTCATGGCTATCAGCCTGCTGGAAAGAGTTTCATCACCTTCGAGGTTACAAAAGAAATTTCTAAACTGGGTGTGGTGGCGCACACCTTTAATCCCAGCACTTGGGAGGCAGAGGTAGGAGGATTGCCGTGAGTTCAAGGCCACCCTGAGACTACATAGTGAATTCCAGGTCAGTCTGGACAAGAGCGAGACCCTACCTCAAAAAACAAACAAACAAAATCAGCTTGGGCTAGAGTGAGACCCTACCTCGAAAAAACAAAACAAAAAAGAAATTTCTATTAAAATGCTTACCATCAGAGATCATAGCCATGACTCAGTCCCTTTAGTGCCATAAAATAAATTACTGTTAAAATTTCCACCAGTAATCACTTGCATTTTAGAATAAAGAAACTGTAGGGCTGGGGAGATGGCTCAGTGGGTAAAATACACAAGCATGAGGACCTGAGTTTTATACATATTTACATAGGTTGTTGCTACATTCTTTTTTTTTAATGTTTTTGTTTCCAAGGAGAGAGGAGAGAGAATGGGTGCTGCTGCAAGCCAATTCCAGGTGCATGCACCACCTTGTGCATCTGGCTTTACATGGGTACTAGGGAATCGAACCTGGGTTCTTAGGCTTTGTAGAAACTTAACCACTGGGCCATTCCTCGAGCCCGGTTGTTGCTACATTCTTGACAAGACAAAGGAATTATCTCCAAATGGGCAAACCCAAATGTAAAACAAGTAACACAAGAAATAGAAGATATCCCCACTAAGAATGCCAAATCCCATAGTTGAAGCCTTCAACAAGAACTTCTTAGAGGAAACTCCAGACAAAGAATTATAAAACAAGATTAGAAATATATGCCACAAATTTAGATAGGACAGGGACAAACACCTGACTGAAATGCAAAAGAATAAACTAAAAGAACTCCATAGACACCTGAATGAATTCAAAGAGGAAGCAAATGCATGAGCAAACTCCAAGAGAACACAATCAATGTAATGACAAAGCCAAGCCAAGAAATGAAAATGGAACTCAATAAAGACAGAGCTGCTGAAAAAAAAAAAAAACAAATGGAAATCAAAAATGATATTAAAACTCACAGGAAAGCCATATTAATAGTATAGATCATGAAGAAGACAGACTACAAGGACTTGAGTACAAGGCATTGGAAACAGATCAAAAGCAAAAAAAAATGAAGAAGAAAAGAAAAAAAGTAAATAAAACATAATAGGAAGTGTGAGTATACCTTAAAAAGACAAATGTTTGAATTGGGAGAACTTCTTCAGGTCAATTGAAGTAGGAGAACTTCAGGTCAATGGCATAAAATATTTTCAACAAAATTATAGAAGAGGGCTGGAGATATGGCTAAGCAGGTAGGGCACTTGCCTGCAAAACTTAACAACCTCAGTTCAATTCCCCAGTACCCATGTAAAGCCAGATACACAGGGTGGCACATGCATCTGGAGTTTATTTGCAGCAGCCGGAGGCCTGGGCATGCCCATTCTTTCTGTTTGTCTCTCTTCTATGTCTCTCTGCTTGAATAAATAAATAATTTTTTAAAAATTATAGAAGAAACATTTTCAAATCTTATGAAAGTGAGACCCATCCAGGTACAGAAAGCATACATAAAATCAAGTAGACAGGACCAGAAAGGAAATTCCCACATCACATTAAACTTAAAACACTAAACATTAAACTTTCTGTTTAGTATACAAAGAGTACTTAAAAGCTGCCAGGAAAAGAAAAAGAAATGCTCATCACTCAAACTATCCAAATTCTTAATAGAAACTCTAAAAGCCAGAAAGGCTTAGAATGGAGTAAGTATTGAAAAACCTCAGATATCAACCAAGGTTACTATACCCAGTAAAATTATCCCTCATAAGTACTGGTCCCTGTTGATAACTGTCATAGACACACGCCGCTGGGATGAATCTCCAAACCAGGCACAGTTTTGGGGAGGAAGGTATTTATTATTGAGCTAACAGATCCAGGGGAAGTTAAGGAAAAAAGGCTGGCCCCCTTTTATAGAAGCAAGCAGAGAGAGAAAAACCTACCACCAGCACCTAAAGCAAGCAAACACACTCCAAACTAGCAAACAAGAGGTACTCCAGGCTTGAACTCAAACTGCTTTTTGCATATGTATAGCTAGAATTCCAGACCCACCCTAGAAACACCTTAGGGCTGAACCCCTAGGATCTGGCCAAGGTGACACACCTCCTCCAGCCAGAACTGGCTGGAGACAATTTACAATTATAATAAGCTTTTAAATCTATTGGGGGACATTATTCAAACTACCACAATAATCCAGGATACTCTTTCAACCTCAAGATGACAAGATTCATGTGGATGGTACCAGGACTTCCCAGAGGGCTTTGACAAGTGCTGTGACAATCACTTTAACTGTCCACTGTCTACGACACAATAGAAAATAGTAAGCAATGGCAAGGTCTTCCCTGTAGGGCTGTTAAAAAAAAACTCCCAACTATGGCTGGATGTGGTAGCACTCACCTTTAATCCCAGCACTGGGGAGGCAGAGGTCAAAGGATCTATGTGAGTTCAAGGTCCGAATTCATCCCTGAGATAAATTCTAGGTCAGCCTGGGCTTGAGTGAGATCCTACCTCACTCGCCCATCCCAAAAAAAATCTCCCAACCCAAGACAGCCCAGGCCCAGATGGATTCACTGCTGTATTCTACTAGACCTCTATAGAAAAACTGAAACTATTGCTTCTCAAGTTATTTTATAAAATTGAAAAGGGAAAACTCCCTATCTCTATGAAGCCAGCATTGAACTAATAGCAAAACCAGACAGAAACACAACAAAAGAAAATTATAGGCTAATGTCCCAGATGAACTGAGATTTAAAAATTCTCAATAATATTCTTTCAAATTACATTCAGGAACACATTAAAAATACCACCCACCTAAATCATGTAGGCTTTACTCCAGGGATGCAGGAAATAGTTCAACATATGGAAATGAATAAACAAAGCATCATATAAATAGACTTAAAGACAGAAATTACATGATCATCTCAATAGATCCAGAAAAGGCCTTCAACAAACATAACATCTCTTAATGATAAAATACTGGAGAGACTATGTGGAACCCTGCTAAGAGGCACAGAGGATATAGGGTTAATTGAAGTTGAGACCAGCTGAAGTCCCAATAAAGTCTCTGCTGAGACATGGAAGGCGCTTCCCCACCCTCCTCTTTTGATTCTAAAAACCTCCGGCCCCCTGGCAAGCCACAGGGAGCCCTGTGTTCTCATCCCAGCTGTGCTGGACGATAGGTGACATTTCCTCCACAGCTGCCAACATCGAACACAGGACTAGGATCACATACTTCCCACCACTCAGGGCTGAGCAAGCCCCTCAATTTATCTGTGCAAATTAGGCATTCACAGGTTACTGGCCCCTACCTATCCACTCGTGAGATGTCCTCAGACCACCCTGCCCCAACCAATCCCCTTGCTGATGCCTTTGCCTCTGATTTTCCAGGCTTCTCCTCTATACATATGACCTTTTCACATACAGTAAATGTTCTGCCCCCTGCAGCTATATCCCAAGAGTCATCTCTTTTGTTGGCTCATGTCCTTTCCACCGACTCCGCAGAGGAATGGGGAGTTGACACGTGCTGGGACTCCCTAACTCAGCTACGGACCCAGCGGCTGGGGAGCCACATCTTGCCTACAGCACAGAGCAGCATCCACAGAACTGACAGCCAGCAAAACAATAGCTGGTGCCCAACTAAGCTGTGGACCCACTGCTGCTTGGGAACCACAGCTCACTGCAAATGACAAGACTAGGGATGAAAGGATTACATCTCAACATAATAATTATATATAACAAACTCAAAGCCAATAGTATACTAAATTGGGGGAAAAAAGCATTCCCACTAAAATCTGTAACAAGATGGGTGCCCATGCTCCCTATTGCTATTTAACATATTAGTTGAAGTCTTAGCTAGAGTGATAAGACAAGAGAAAGAAATAAAAGGAATACAAATTGGAAAATCAGTCAAATTAGCTTCTTTTGCAGATGATATGATTCTGTACTTATTTGACATTAAAGATACCACCAAAAAGCTCCTAGAGCTGATAAACACTTTCAGCAAAGTGGCACAATACAAAATCAACACATCTTCCAAGTGTAGTGGCTCATGCCTTTAATCCCAGCACTTGGGAAGCAGAGGTAAGAAGATTGCTGTGAGTTCAAGACCAGACTGAGACTACAAAGTAAGTTCCAGGTTAGCCTGGGCTAGAATGAAGCCCTACTTTGAAAAAAAATATTAATTAATTAATTAATGTGAAAATCAGTAGCCTTATTATAAACCAATGACAAGCATAACTAAGAAAAAAAACAGGGAAACAGTCCCATTTAAAATAGACAAAAAATTAAATATCTTGGAATATCCTTAACTGAGAAGCGAAAAGCTCTTCAATGAAAACATTGAAACACTGAAGAGAGGCTGGAGAGATGGCTCAGTGGTTAAGGCCCTTGCCTGCAAAGCCTAAAAACCTGAGTTTGATTCTCCAGAACCCACGTAAAACTAGATGCACAAAGTGGCGCATGCATCTGGAGCTGGTTTGCAGTGGATGGCTGGAGGCCCTGGCACATCCATTCTCTCTCTCTCTCGATCTGCCTCTTTATCTCTCAAATAAATTAATTAAATATATTTTTTAAAACACTGAACAAAGAAATTGAGGAAGAACCTGAGGTTGCTCATGGGTTGAAGAATTGACCTTGTGAAAATGGCCATCCTATCTAAAGTAATATACAGATTCAGTGTAATTTCAATCAATATCAAGAAAAATACTTTTTAAAAGGGAGAGAGTGTGTGAGTTTGTGTGGTAGTACCCTGTTGGAGTGGAGAAAGCTTTACCTGGAAGCCATAGACTATGACAAGGAATTCCCAGTGTCAGATACGGGTCACCCCACCCTCACCAAGTGAGCTGTTGTTGGTCAGGGAGGCCCAAATGAAATCCCCCAAATGGCCAAAGCTCTTGGTTCCCAGTTCGCAATTTTCCTTATAATTTTGACAGGTTCCCCTTGAGTCATCTCCTCTCTTTATCAATCAGAGTTCCACAGATGTGTTTATGCAAACCTGTCATGACCCCTACCTGTTTGTTTGATATCTAATTCCTTCCCACAAGTCATCACTCAGACTCCTTCCTAACCTACTAAAAAAAAAAAAAACCCACTGCTGGCTGGCACCTCCTTTCAAGTCCTCCCACTTCCAGAGGAAAGCTTTATCTCTTTGCAACAGACCTTGCTTGCATGTTCTTTGCATGGCCTCTTTCTGTCCCGCAGTGAATGCAATAGAAAGCCTCTGGTTGGGGAGTTTTTGTGACCACTGGAGGGGCACCCTGACCCAAGCTAACCCCATCCAAGCCAAACGTTTCCATCACTCTCAAACCCAAAATTTAATTTTTTTTTTGATTCCGATGTATCATACTATCGTGTTCTTTTGAGGTGTTCCTTGGGAAGACATGAACAAATGCTGACTCACCCAAAAGGGTACCCATGACCACCCAAAGAAACAATCCCACTCATCTAAGTTTAGAGAACCAGTGAGGTTACAGGGGTAACTTAGAGGAATATGGGTGAGAGGTTACTCACAGGAGCAGGTGTGACTCAAAGGCAGCTGCATCAGCAAAAATCCCACCTCATCATAGGCAATGACGCAAGAGGCAAGAGTTTCCATTTCCCAGCCATTGTTACTGCTTGTATAACCTGAGGGTCCTGGGTGTGATGGGGGTGGCATGGGCATCTTGTAACTTTCAGGAATTTCCTGAACCTTCTAAGTATGGTTTACTTCCTGGACCTTAAATATTTGATTTACTCCTTGAGTCTTATGAGTCTCCTTACTCCTTCCAGAAAGGACATGTTTCAGGCATGAATATGCAATGAAAAAAAATAGTTGAACACATCTAAATTTGATGAAAACACAATCTAAAAAATTCAGTGAATATCAAGCAAAATAAAACAAAAAGACATATGTTCAGACACAATCTAACCAACTGTGGAAGGTCAAAGACAAAGATGAAATCTAAAATCCCAGACAAAGGGACCCTGAGATTGATATTGAACTTTACCAAAGGTCTTTTCTGTGTCTATTCAAGTGATCACGTCATTTCTGTATCTGAGTATTTTTTAAGTGCTGAATTACATTCATTGACTTTCATATGTTGAAGCATCCTGCATTCCTGAAGCACTGCCATCTTCACTTTGGTAGATGTTTGAAGCTCTGTGTATCTGCTTTCTATAACAGCCGGTCTCTGCTCTACATTTGGTTTTTAAGTCGTGATTTTCAGTGTGTGTGTGTGTGTGTGTGTGTGTGTGTGTGTGTGTGTGTGTGTGTGTGTTATAGTTAAGTCATATGGAGCAAGGTGCCAGGAGAAAACAAAGTTACACCTATAAATTGAAAAGAGAGGGGCTGGGGGGATGGTTCAGTGGTTAAGACATTTGACTGCAAAGCCGAAGAACCTGGGTTCAAATCCCCAGTGTCCTGGGAAAGCCAGATGCACAAAATGGTGCATGCATCTGGAGTTCATTTGCAGAGGATAGAGGCCCTGGTGCGCCCATTCTGTCTCAGTGTCTTTCTTCTCTCTGCTTGCAAATAAATAAATAAGTAAATAAAAAATTTTAAAGAAAAGAACAGAGGAGGGAAAAGCTTTCATTTCCAGGTACAGCTTCAATCACTTGTTTATTAAATAAAAGAAAAATCACTTTATTTTAATTTTATTATTATAATTTGGATATTATAAATAGGCTGTTTCCTGCCAATATATTATCTAACTGTTGAGGATGTCTGAAGGTTCTTTTTAAATGCCCTGAAGTAGAAATTGGCTGACCTGGAGCTCAAAATTTATAAAATAAACAGGAAGCAGGATGGGGAAAGCCGCTTTCCTGTCTCATGGAAAAGAAATAACATTCTTTCCAGAGCTAATGAGAAAGAGTGATTGCATTCCCACTAAAATCAAGAACTTATCTTTACTTGATTCAACATTGTTCAGGAGATTTTAGCCAGTGCAGTAGGGCAAGAGACATAAAAGAGATACAGATTGGGCCGGCATGGTGGCGCACGCCTTGAATCACAGCACTTGAGAGGCAGAGGTAGGAGAATTGCTGTGAATTTGAGGCTATCCTGAGACTTCAGAATGAGTTCCAGGTCAGCCTGGGCTATAGTAAGACCCTACCTCGAAAAAATAAAGTAAAAGAGGGAGAGAGAGAGAGAGATTGGAAAGGAAGTAGTAATTATTTGCAGATAATTATTTACAAATAATTAGTAATTATTTGCAGGTAAGACTACTTAGAAATTGTAGAAACTATATAAGTAGTCTTACTAGAAATGATTAATGAATCCAGCAGGGTATTGGATATAAGATCAGTATCAATGGTATTACTGATGATACCAAACCCAAGATAGTTTTAGGGATAAATTTAACTAGATAGGTATAAGGCCTTTTTTGGTGAAAACTCAACATTTTTAAAATCAATTAAAGAAGACCCATACAGGGCATGGTGACACATGCCTATAATACCAGCTCTTACAAATTCTGGGCCAGCCTATGTCAAAAGCAAGCAAGCAAGCAAACACACATGCAATGCAATTGGTGATTACACTGTGGTGCATAGGTTTAAACCCAGAAACCAAGTGCACCAACTAGAGTCCATAGACAGCATGACAGTTAATGTCATTGTCAATTTATAATGTGACCAAATCTGACCAGCTGCTTCATCTTTCCATTGTTCTGTTAGACTGGCTGACCAGGGAGCCCGGCAATCCTCCTGTCTCCACACCCCTCAGCACTGAGCTTACAGGTGTGTGCCGCCATGCTCAGCTTTTCATGTAGGTGCTGGGGATTGAACTCGGGTCCTCATGCTTGCATAGCCAGCACTATTACTCAATGAGCCATCTCTCCAGCCCCCTAACTAGCATTCTTCAATGTAGATGAAGAGGGAAGCACAAAACTGTTCATGCATACCCTTTTTTGGAGAGAGAATGTTTTATTTAGTCTAGGCTGGCCCTGAATTCATTATGTAGTTGAGGATGACTTTGAACTTCAATCATCCTGCCTCCATGGCTCCAGTGCTGGGATTAGATGTGTATGTCATCATGCTGGGTGTTGTGCATACATCTTGGTGAGGATGGAAATTGTTATAATTATTTTGGAAAAGTTTTGTGTTTGTCATTAAGTTAAACATACATGTGTCATATGATTGACTCCACCATTCCAGTCCTAGGTACTCTCCCTAGAGAAATCAAAATATGTTCATACAAAGATTTTTATGTGATCATTCATAGTAGATTGATTTTTATATGGCCAAAGCTAGAAACAATGCCATTTCAGTTAGTAGAAATGCTCCTGGAGTTTGTTTGCAGTGGCTGGAGACTCTGGCACACCCATTCTCTCCCTCTCTGTCTCTCTCCTCTCAATCTCTATTTGCAAATAAATAAATTTTAAAAAGAACCAAAACCTATTTATGACAAAAATATAGATGACTGCCCACCATGACATATGCCACCTCTACCAAATCTTCCAGGGCCCAGGAGAAATTGCAAAGGAAGGGGAGTCATGAATGGGGCTCTTACTGCTAGTCTGACAACCAGCTCCAGAGTGATAGTAACTGACACAGTGATCAATCAAAACCTATCAAAGCTGAAATCCAGAAGCTATAAGGAACTCAACACTAAATCCAACTGCCAACAGGCCTTCCATGACTCAGAAAACATAGTGGAAGAGGAGGCAGAAAGATTATAAGAGCTACAGAGTGGGTAAATATACCCTGAGACACGGTCCTCCCCATCTCTGCTACTTTACTGGGGCTGACTGAGGCCTTCATGACCCCACAGTGAATACCATAACTCCACTGAGGAGGACCCCTCCTCACCCAGGGTAATAGGAGCAAGGGCAAGGGGTTAAAAGAGTATAATCTGTTATGTATATAAAATAAAATACAATTGTGATGGTCAGACATCTGCAGAGGCAGCCCCTCCCCTTGAGTGGGAGGTGTCTAGCTAGAGCTACAACCTAAGGGCTAAAAACTGATTGGTCAAATATGAGCCAATCAGCTGTATCTCTGACTCACCTGGGAAATACTTAAATTAACTTCCCTAGAGGAAGCTGGTCTCTTCCCCACATGGCAATGGAGTAGAAGAACCTCTGATCCAGGCCTTAGGAAGGCAGGCTCCAGACTTTTCCTCATGAACCTCTCCTTCTCATGATGGGAGCTCTCTGTTATCTTTTCTTCTGTGTATTTAGCTGAACAACTTAAGTTCTCTTAAACTCTCCACTTGTTCTCCCCACACTGGTGGCTGGAGAACTCTGTACTTCCCATGTTTTCTTAAATAATATGATATTATGAACCTCACAGACCATGTGGTGACTGGGAGGCTTCCCCATCCAATCACCCTTTTCCTAAATTAATAAATTAGAATAAATGTGTAATAAGATTTATTTCTGTCCCTGTGTATAATTCTTTTGCATTAGAGGACACAAACTTAGGAGGGGGGAAATTCAATGGTAAAAACCAAATATAACTGTGCCAAGATTTCCCCGTATCATAATAATTAAAATAAAAATAACAAGAAACAGCAACAAAAAGCTCCTCATTAGCTCCCTCCCCATGCTCGTATCACCACCTATTATTATTATTCCTACTGTCTCTTTGTCTATTTTTTTAAGTTATACACAACAGTTCTCTCTTCATCAGGTTTTTATGAAGAGTTAAAGTGAATATTCTCTTATTTAAAATTATAACTGCTTTGCATGTGTGTGGGGATAGTTCACGTGTGTGGTGTATGCACATGAGTGTGCAAATGTACCCCATGTACATGCAGAGGTCACAGAAGAATGCTGGGTGTCTCCCTCCATTGTTCCCCACTTGTTTCCTTGAGATGGAGTCTCTTCAGTGACTCGGAGAGCTGTCTCTCCTCCCCACAGTTAGACATGTGTGGCCCCACCCAGAGGTTTGCATGGGTTCTGGTCTCAGGTCACTGCCTCAGGCCCATTCTTGTACAGGAAGTGCTTTTAACCACTAAGCAATCTTCCCAGCCCTAAAATTATAACTGTAAGAAATTAACTACCTAGGCCCAAGAGAGACAGAGACAGAGACAGAGACACAGAGACATAGAGACACACAGAGAGAGACAGAGAGAACAAGAAAGAGAAATAGAAGTCACTGTACAAGATGAGGATGGGGTGACTAGGATTCATCACTCTTCCCTTGTCATAATTGGGACTAGTGCCCTTATAAAGGAGGCCCCAGAGCCAGGCATGGTGGCATATGCCTGTAACCAGCACTTGTGAGGCTGAGGCAGGAGGATTGCAAGTTCAAGTGAAATGGAGCATGACCCCAGACCCAAAATCAAACAGACACTGAAAGGTCTGGACAGTAAAAAGGAAACTTTATTCAATGACCAGCTGGGGCTGACTCTACTCTGGAGAGAGTCAGCAGCCAGTTCTGGTAGCTCAGAGCTTATAAAGAAAGAACCACGTCCTTTACTGTATAGAAAGAGCAAGCTTGTGTACAGAATAAGAAAAAGCAGTTAGTTATTTACCAGTCAGCACCCTACCTATTTTGAAAATATTTTTTAGTTCTCAGAAATAATTATCTCTGGGGCAAGAACCAGTTTTTGAAACTTATAGCAAATTTAACATAACCATACAGTCAGGACCTGGTCATGGTCTGGTACAAACAAATTGTTTTCCTTACCTGGAGAACAATGGTTGGTTTAACTATTTCATTTCCCACTGGTTTTAATCATATGAATCAAATCTTTGATTTATGTGTAATTGTGTCACCATTAGTTTTATAGAATAAATATGTTTCTTAAGTAAAGCTTTTATGGCACAGGGGTCTATTATAAGACTAATGAGGAGCAATGTCATGTATAAAGCTAGAATAAAACATACATGAGTTATGACTGAACACAAGTGCATTTCTTTTTTTTATTTTTCTTATGAAAAACTGAGTTTATTTCTTTTTTTTGATCTTCAATATATATTTATTGTCCATAATGAGTTACATTATTCAGTGGGCAAACAATGAGCTGTTATCCCCAATTCCCCAAGGCCTCCCCTCCCCATCCCCAATCAGCTGGATATCCTCCTCTGTGTACCATCTGGATCAGTCCTTGTGGCAGGGGACCCTGGATAGCCTAGTACTCAGCCCGGACCTCCTGGCTCAATTGTGTTGTTGCTGAAGGGTGCCAAGCCTCTGGATAGTCTCCCCCACCACAGCTCTTACAATCTTTCCGCCCCCTCTTCCGCATAGTTCCCTGAGTCGTGGTGGATGAGTATTAAGGCTGCTTTAAGATTGTGAGTTTAGGGGTCTTTGTGTCAAAGATCGTTGGTTTCTGTCTCACTGGCTTATCCTGTGTAGGTTGAATGTCTGTGGCTGTGGGTCCCTCGTTCCTCCCGTTATTCTCTGTTGGGTTCCATATGGATCCTCCACGGTATGACTGTGGTGGCTCCTCTCTTGCCAGAATCTCAGGTATCGGCCTACGGTCGGTTGGTAGGGCTAGATGGGCCCCAGCTCTCTCGCTGCATCCTGAAAAATACAAACACAATCTCCATCGGAGAGTGTGATCAGTGTAGGTTAACAAATATACACAATTCTGGATTACCTAGATTCTATTTTTAGTAGCCTCCCTGTCACTCGCTCCCATAGTGCATCTTGTTTTGGGAGCCCAAGAGTACTGGATCCGGTGCCTATCGCCCTGAATCCCAGGTTCCAGACAAGGGGTCCCCCTCACTAAATGGAAAATTGGCCGAATTTGAAAGCTGTTGATTGTCGCCCCCAGGTCCAGGCTCTTCCATTACACAAGTGCTCCTTTGTTGGTTCGCTGTTCTCTCCCAGTAGAAGGTGTGGTCAGCCCACTCATGACCCCAGATTGTGTTTCGTGTCTGTGGTCTCTGTTTACTCCAGCCGTCGTTGATCATTTTCCCCTGGCAGCCTGTGCAGTGCCTTCCAGCACTACACTAACTGCCTTCTGGGGGCTGGATATTGTTCCGGATGTCGAAGGGTCTCTCGATGCTGGTCGATGGCATTCTGTGGTTTCTTCAGCAACAGGGTTTTGCCTCAGGCCTAGGGAGGGCACCCAAGAGCTTTGACAGAATTCTGTCTTGTTGTTGAAATCTCATGAGTCACTTTGATCAACAGCTCAGTGAGGGAAGGAACCATTGGTTAGAACCAGGGGTTGTCAGGCTGATCTAAATTATTCACAGGCTTAGACTCTCTCCCCTATCACTCATGGCCCCTCTTGCCAGATGATGTTCACTACTTACTCAATAGGTTACAATGAGCTCGTGAGGATTATATGTTTTTGAACCTAATATGGTTTACCCTCAAGCTTAAGCCATTCCCCTCCCCCATCCCTTACCCTTCATTCATAACCTTTCACTTCTTACTACTAGTCTGCATAAAGAACACGGTTATCCTGGTTAAGGATCACATATGAGGGAGAATATGCGGCATTCGATTCTCCGTTCTTTTGAGTGTTCGCTTAGTAAGATCTGCTCAAAGTCAGACCATTTTTTCCTAAATTTCGATGTCATTTTTCCTTTCAGCTGAGTAAAATTCCATCGTGTAAATATACCACAGTTTCTCTGTCCATTCCTCCATGGATGGGCATTTGGGTTGATTCCAATACTTGGCTGTTATGAATTGAGCTGCTATAAATATAGTTGTACAAATGTTTCTGTGTCGAGATGTGACATCTTCTGGGTAGATGCCTAGTAGAGGGATAGCTGGGTCCATTGGTAGTTCTATGTCTATTGTGTTCAGGAGTCTCCACACTGCTTTCCATAGTGGTTGAACAAGTTTGCAATCCCACCAGCAGTGAATGAGGGTTCCTCTTTCCCTGCATCCTCGCCAACAACGATTGTTGTTGGTTTTCTTTATTATTGCCATTCTGACCTGGCTAAGGTGGTATCTCATTGTGGTTTTGATTTGCATTTCCCTGATGCTTAGGGATGCTGAACACTTTCTCAGGTGAGAAAAGGCCATTTGTGTTTCCTACTCTGTCAATTCTCTGTTGAGATCAGTGCCCCATTTTGTGAGGGGGCAATTTGGGTTTTTGCTATTAATTTTTTTTTTTAGTTCTCTGTAGGTTCTAGAAATCAGGCCTCTGTCTGTGTTGTAGCTGGCGAAAATCATCTCCCAATTTGAAGGGGGGGTCTATTGACTTTGAGAACGGTGTTTTTGTCTGTACAGAAGCTTTTAAGCCTGATCAGGTCCCATTGGTTAAGTGACTGTTGCACTTCCTGGGCTACTGGAGATTTGCTCAGGAAGTTGTTCCCTACTCCTATCTCATGTAAGGTTCCTCCAACTTTTTCTTCCAGGGTGTTCAGGGTTATAGGCTTGATATTGAGGTCTTTGATCCATTTGGATTTGATCTGTGTGCATGGTGAAAGGAGTGAGTCTAATTTCATTTTTTTGCATGTGTTTATCCAGTTTGTCCAGCACCATTTGTTGAAGATGCTATCTTTGGCCCAGCATACATTGTTGGCACCCTTATCGAAAACTAAGAAGCTGAAGTTATTTGCATTAAATGCTGAGTCTTCGAGTCTATTCCACTGGACAGACTGTTTTCCTGCCAATACCATGCTGTTTTAGTTACTATGGCTTTGTAGTATAGTTTAAAGTCAGGTATGGAGATACCTCCTGCATAATTTTTCCTGCTCATAATAGTTTTAGCTATTCAAGGTCTCTTACCCTTCCAAATAAATTTGGAGATTTTTTTTTTCAATGTCTGTGAAGAAGGAGGTTGGGATTTTTATTGGCATTGCATTGAATCTGTATATTGCTTTTGGCAGGATTGCCATTTTTACTATATTGATTCTCCCTAACCATGAGCATGGAATGTCTTTCCATCTCATCACATCCTCCTCTATTTCCCTTTTGAGTGTTTCAATATTTTCCTTATATAAGTCTTTCACTACCTTGGTTAGTGATATTCCCAAGTATTTAATTTTATTTGAGGATATAGAGAATGGGACAGTTTCTCTGATGTCTTTTTCCGAATGCTTGTCTTCTGTATATAGAAAGGCTACTGATTTTTGTGTGTTAATTTTGTA